>SJYX01009703.1:184034-268849 GCA_006410675.1 Oreotragus oreotragus | reverse complement strand
TTCACATTCATCGAGTCAGTGATGCCATCAGCCATCTCATCCTCGGTCGTCCCCTTCTCCTCCTGCCCCCAATCCCTCCCAGCATCAAAGTCTTTTCCAATGAGTCAACTCTTTGCATGAGGTGGCCAAAGTACTGGAGTTTCAGCTTTAGCATCATTCCTTCCAAAGAAATCCTAGGGCTGATCTCCTTCAGAATGGACTGGTTGGATCTCCTTGTGGTCCAAGGGACTCTCAAGAGTCTTCTCCAACACCACAGTTCAAAAGCATCTTCGGCACTCAGCTTTCTTCACAGTCCAGCTCTCACATCCATACATGACTACTGGAAGAAAAGTAGATTAACGTAATAAATCTCTGTATATCCGTCATCATCCATAATCTCCATGGCTTCCAAGTCATGGCCAGTTGTGTTTCATCTATCCCTTTCCTCACTACTCCCCTGTTAAATATTTTGGAACAAATCCTAGATATCTTACTATTTCATGAATATTTGGGTATATTTCTCTAAAATATAAGAATTAATGTATGTGGCTCAGCGGTAAAGAATTCTCCTGCAATGCAGGAGCTACAAGAGATGTGGATTCGATCCCAGGGTCGGGAAGATCCCCTGGAAAGGACATGGCAACCCACTCCAGTATTCCTGCCTGGAGAATCCCATGGACAGAGGAGCCTAGTGGGTTACGGTCTGGAGGGTTGCAAAGAGTCGGACACTTTCCTGCAGTCTGGATGTTGCAGACTGCTCAGTGTGGTGTTGTGTGTGTTCTCCTGCTGTTTATATATTAAACTGGTTGTTTGAGCCTGAGGCTTGAGCACACTCTATGTTGATTTCATGGCAAGACTATTTCATAGGCAGCAGTGCATACTTCCTTTGGGAGACACAGAATGCCTGGTCTCTCTTTTTTTGTAATGCTACCAACTCTTGATGATTATTCTCTTAGATTCATTTATTTATTAGAGGGTACAGAAAATTGGAATGTTAATTCTATCCTTTCTGTAGAGAAAGTTTGCCTCATCAGTTGTTTTTCCTGAGGTACATAAATACACATAGAAAGACAGGATAAATGCTTGATCCCTTCTCCTTACTTTACCAAAGTTCAAAACAGTGACCTTAACTTGAATACATGCTTTAAAAGTAAATCGTATTTTTATTTCAAAGCTATTCCGCATTGATGAAAACTGCAAAGATGGATCTCTTCTTTTGATTCTGCCATCAGAGCAACTTTCTAAGACATCAATTTTGTTAACTTCATATTTGCATTGATTTTCATCCCCTCCCAATAAAAAAGATTAGTTGCACTGATTACACAACATATTTACTGATGTAATTCTGTATGAATTTTGATAGTTTCCAAAAATCAGATCCACTATTCAAAAGTTAATTGTTTTGTGTTATCAGCCTTATCAGCCTGTGTGTGTGTTTGCTCAGTTGCTGAGTCATGTTTGATTCTTTGCGACCCCATGGACTGTAACCCGCCAGGCTCCTCTAGCCATGGAAGTTTCCAGGCAAGAATCTTGGAGTAGGGTGCTATTTCCTATTCCAGGGGATCTTCCAGATCCAGGGATCTAACCCATGTCTCTTGGGTTCTGCACTGGCAGGCAAATTCTTTACCACTAGTGCCACCTGGGAAGTCCCATATCATCTATGAATCCACTGAAAATGATATGCAGAGTTCTAATTTCTTCTCTATCCCCAAACTCCCCTCCTCCACCCCTCCCGCTTCCTTTCCTTCTTTCCTTCTTTCTTCCTATCTCTATCGGTCCATCTCTCATCTACCTGTTCTATACTCATAAGGTGAGATTAGCACACACTGCTTCATCTACTATGGCTCAAACGAGGTTGCCCTGTGTTTTTTGGTGTCAACACATCCGTCAGGGTCACAGGCTAAACCAGTTGGAAACAGGTAGGTGCTCCCTGAGGTGTTGCGATGACTCACTCCTCGCAGCAACCCTTCTCAGGAGGACTTTTCCCACCACGTATGCTCACTGTTTATCTCTGACACTTAAGGGCTGGGCCAAAGCTTGACGCTATTCCCCCTTAACTAAACACGCTCTTTTAACTGTTGCTGCCAAGTCATCACCTGCACTGAGGGTGCTGAGCAGAGGGGCCTTCAGCCTCAGTCCTCTGCTGTTAGAACCAGATGCCCCACTAAGCCATCCAGGGTTTATACACCCATACCTCTTTGGTCAGCTTCCTAACACGGAATTTTGAAAGAGATCTGCTTTGTCACCATTACAAAAAAAAAAAAAAAAAAAAAACAGCCTAAGTGTCTACTTGTCTTAGTTTTACAAAACTAAGACAGGTTATTACAGTAATTCTTCCCAGAGCAAGTAATATCTCCCACATGACTAAATGAATCCACCTCTAGATTTAGAAGCAGCTGATGACTTTCAAATTGAGCTTTTCTCAACACTGGTTTATTTTTCTTTGTAAGTGTATGTCCTAGCCTCTTACCAAGACGTTAAGTTCTGTAAGGTTGTAAGTTCTTTATACATAGTAAGTGCTCAGTAGGGAGCTTCCCGGGTGGCTCAGAGGTTAAAGCGTCTGCCTGCAATGCAGGAGACCCCGGTTCGATCCCTGGATTGGGAAGATCCCCTGGAGAAGGAAATGGCAACCCACTCCAGTATTCTTGCCTGGAGAATCCCATGGAGGAAGGAGCCTGGTAGGCTACAGTCCACGGGGTCGCAAAGAGTCGGAAATAACTAATTATATTAGCAATATGGGTAGAGAAAAACTACTCAAGATTTAGAAGGGTGGGTGAATGGCTTGATCTATTTAAGTCTCCTCTGTCATGGGAGGTAGCATGTAGCCCAACTTGGATAAGACGGACCCCAGGGATCAACAGCACTGCTACTCACCTTGGTCTCCAGACCCACAGAAGCAGCACCATCTAGGAAATTATCAGCAGTACAAATTCATGGACCCCACCCCAGACCTACTGAATCAGCACCTGGAGATGTGGGAGGAGGGGCAGGCCGATCTGTTTTTACAAGTCCTCTGGGTGATTCTCACAGATGATAAAAGTCTGAGAATTGCTGGTCCACAAGAGCGCAGCATGGGAAGGGCTGTGTTAACAAAGGAAATGGGAACCACTTCCACACAGTAATCCATCATACTTTAAGTTCAAGCAATGAGATAGAAGCTGGTGATGATCACTGTGCCCCAGAGTAACCAAGAGAGGGGCAAGTATTTCTTTAAAAATAGCTAGGTGGAGGTACCTATGAGTGATGGCCCTCCATAATTGATTAGATACATACTTGTAGGACCTGAGGTTAAGATGATGCTTAAAAATAAATCATAGCTGTCCATTGTACTGCAGGCTTTGGTGAGAAATCTAGTTTTCTTTCATTGATAAAAGCAAGAAAAGATAAGCCAAAAAAAAAAACAACAACAAAACAAGCAAAAGCAAAAACAAACCCCAACAACCCCACAGTACTCAAGGCCTGTCTAGACAGGACACCTCTACAGAGTTTTTATATGCAAAATAGGACCTAGAGATGGCTCCAGAAAACAGTAGGCTTCTCTGAAACCCAGACCTTTTCTGATGCTTTAGACAGGTATAGATGAACATTTTCTGCCTGGGACCAGATAGTAAATATTTTAGGCTTTGCAGCCATAAGCACCTGTTCAACTTGCAGTGTGAAAATAGCCACGGCCAATATATAAACAAATGTGCATGGCTGTGTTCCCGTAAAATTTTATTTATGGACAGTGAAACTAAAATGTGTGTAATTTTCACAGGTCATGAAGTGTTATTCTTCTTCCAGTTTCTTTCCATCACCAAAAAATGCAGAAATAATTCTCAGCTTGTAAGTGGCCACAAAAATAAACGGTGGCCAGATTTAGCCCTTGTTCTGTGATTTGCTGATCACTGCTCTAGACGAGAGAGGGCATCACCGACTCAATGTACATGAGTTTGGGCAAACTCCGGAGACAGGGAAGGTCAGGGAAGCCCGGTGTGCTGCAGTCCACAGGGTCGCCAAGAGTCAGACAGGACTTAACCCCTGACTGATCTGAATCCAGACTAGGAAAGGCAACGGGAAATATTTTGCATGTGCCCAAGCATGTAGAGGAGAATATAACAGAAACCATATAAAACTAATTAATACAAAGTCTATTTAGGAGAGAGGAAGGAGGGTGTGTGTGTGTGTGAAGTCGCTCAGTCGTGTCCGACTCTTTGCGACCCCGTGGACTGTAGCCTACCAGGCTTCTCCGTCCATGGGATTCTCCAGGCAAGAATACTGGAGTGGGTTGCCATTTCCTTCTCCAGGGGATCTTCCCAACCCAGGGATTGAACCTGGGTCTCCCGCATTGGAGGCAGACGTTTAACCTCTGAGCCACCAGGGAAGCCCCGAGGAAGGAGGGAGATGGTGCCAACTACCCTTAAACAGAGAAACCTAAAGGTTGTGGTCACTGACGACCACCACTTCCTCCTGAGGCTACCTCTGGCTGCAGAAAACTCTGGGTGCCTCCCCCCACCACGTGTAAAGTGTTAAGATCAATAATGCAAACGAAATGCCTTCTTCTGAGGATGATGATGAAAATGACAAAAACAGCAACAAATTAGAGGAAAAGAAGAATCTGTTAGTAAGAATCCAAAACAGGAACATGGACTGGACTGCTAATTCCCTGCTCCTTAACTCCCACTCCTGTTCTGTCCTTCCATTGCTGTAATAAACGTGTAAGTACACAAACAAAAGGCCAGCTCCTATTTCTTTGATAAATAGCACACTGTTTACACTTTTCCACCTTGCTTTCACCCCCACCCTCAGCAGTGTATCCTGCACATCACTCCACAGCAGTGTATAGAAATGTTCTTTATTCCAGTTTTAAAGTTGCACAATACCCAATTATGACAATGTGGAAATACCATAGTTTATTTCGGCAGTCTGTCATGGGTGAACATTCAGGTAGTTTCTTCCTTTGCTTCCATAAACAGCAGCCATAGTCGTTAGTGAGGTGTACATGTATGTGCCAATGCTATTCACTTCATGCATATCATCCTGTTTAGTTCTTTTAAAAATGGATGTAACATTGATTTATAACATTGTGTAAGCTGTGTGGGCTTCCCAGGTGACTCAGAAGTAAAGAATTCTGCCTGCCAGGGCAGGAGCCCCAGGAGACGAGGGTTCAGTCCTTGGGTGGGGAGATCCCCTGGAGAAGGAAATGGCAACCCACTCCAGTATTCTTCACTCCAGTATTCTTGCCTGGGAAATCCCATGGACTAAGGAGCCTGGTCGGAGAAGGCAATGGCATCCCACTCCAGTACTCTTGCCTGGAAACTCCCATGGATGGAGGAGCCTGGTAGGCTGCAGTCCATGGGGTCGCTGAGTCGGACATGACTGAGCAACTTCACTTTCACTTTTCACTTTCATGTACTGGAGAAGGAAATGGCAACCCACTCCAGTGTTCTTGCCTGGAGAATCCCAGGGATGGCGGAGCCCAATGGGCTGCCGTCTATGGGGTCGCACAGAGTTGGACACGACTGAAGCGACTTAGCAGCAGCAGCAAGGAGCCTGGTGGGCTACAGTCCATGGAGTTGCAAAGAGCTGGACACGGCTGAGCATAAACACATGGTAAGTTGTGAACGACATTGACTTCTATACACAATACCAAAGATCTAGCATGCTCACCACCAAAAGGTTAGCTTCCATCAGTCACCATACAATTGATCCACTTGACTCCTTTTGTCCTTCCCTCACCCCTGTTTAATTCTTGCAGCAGTCTTGCGAGAAGGGGTCATGATTGCCCCTTTACAGGTAAGGAAACTGAGGTTGGAGACATTAAACAACAAGCCAAGGGTCAAGCTGCTTTAAGTGGCAGAGCGAGGATGCCTGACACTGTGACTGGTCCTGGGCACTGTGCCCACTTCCTCCTCTGATTCAGATCCACGTGAAGGAGCAGAGCAGGTTCCTCTTCACCCTCCCCAAGCTTCCTGGCACCAGCTCACATTTTTTGCAAACTGACCGAGACCAAGTGTCCTACCTCCTCCAGCTCCAGCCCTTAGCTGGAAGCCGATTTATTAAATGGCTGCACAAGGTTTGGAAGGTTGCCCGGGATGTTCCCATCCAGACAGAAAAAGAGAATCCAGTGGGGCAAAACTGAGATCCTGGGCACCGGCACCCTCTCGGGGCTCCCAAGCATTGCCCTCCGTGCCTCTGGCCACAGTGGTTCCCCAGTGTGTTTAGGGGAGAGGGGAGAAGATGGAGTGAGAGAGCTGGCCCAGGGATATTCAAACCATCATTGCCTCCCTCTCTTCTGGGCCTCTACCCTAAAATGCCCTTATTCCCTCCCAGCCCACCTGGGGCAGGAGCGTGAGTTGGGGAGGTCGGGGAAGCAGGGAGTAGGGGTGATTGGCATCAACTTCCTTTGTCCCCTCAGCCTGACCTGAATTTGGGTCTAGTCCAGACATCAGAGTGTCAGTCCTGTGGCCACAGGGTGTTAAATGCCGACATTGCCCGGGAGCAGGTTACAGAGGCCGAGGCAGGCATTATCCGGAAACTATAAGAGTGGGGGTAAGTGGGGGTAGGGGTACACTGTGGCTACTGCTCTGAGCTTGCTGTGCTGTGTGCTAAGTAGCTCAGTCATGTCCAACTCTTTGTAACCCCATGGATTCTAGCATAACAGGCTCTTCTGTCCATGGGGATTCTCCAGGCAAGAATACTGGAGTGGGTTGCCATGCCCTCTACCAGGGGATCGCCAGGGGATCGACCCAACCCAAGGATCAAACCGTGGTCTCCCACATTGCAAGCAGATTGTTTATTGTCTGAGCCACTAGGGAGGCCCAAGGGGAACTTCCTAACCCAGGAATCGAACCGGGGTCTCCTGCATTGCAGGCAGAGTCTTTACCAGCTGAGCTAAGCAGTGCTATGGCTTATAGTGCCTGAGAAGGAAGCCATATATCTGTACTGAAGGATGATTCTTAGTGGTAACTGGACAGCGAGGAGCAAAGGGGGAGGTGCACATTTGGAAAATACAGTTGTTCCTCTGTCTTCAGGGTGACTGTTTCCAGGAACTCCTCAGATACCCAAATCCAATGATGTTCAAGTCCCTTTATACAAAATGGTGAGGTACAGTTATCTCTCTTTATCCAGGGGTTTCACATCTATGGTTTCAAGCAACTATGGATCACCAAGTGTACACAATGACCTTAAAAATTGGGTCAAATTAGCCATTCTACTTTGAAGAAGGCAATGGCAACCCAGTCCAGTACTCCTGCCTGGAAAATCCCATGGACGGAGGAGCCTGGTGGGCTGCAGTCCATGGGATCGCTGAGAGTTGAACACGACTGAGTGACTTCACGTTCACTTTTCACTTTCATGCATTGGAGAAGGAAATGGCAACCCACTCCAGTGTTCTCGCCTGGAGAATCCCAGGGACGGCGGAGCCTGGTGGGCTGCCGTCTATGGGGTCCACAGAGTCGAACACGACTGAAGCGACTTAGCAGCAGCAGCAGCATTCTATTTTTGAAACAAAAAAATCCCCGAAGCAGCAGTTTGTATCTATTAAGCATTTAGGCACTGTGATAAAGAACTTATTTACATCATTTCAGTTAATCTTTATGATACACCTAAAACATACAGTTTCCATTTTGCAGATGTGAAAGCTGAGGTTCAAAGAGTTTAAGTGATTTGCTCAAGCTTGCAAACCTAGTAAGCAGAGAAGTCCTGATTCATACTGATTCAAAAAGTGTTTCAAACTCTGCTGACCTCGGAGTCCAGGTACTTAGCTACTTTACTATGCCGGAGCCTCCTCTATCCTTCCTCCATTCATTCAAAAGGTAGTTAACATCTATGAACTAAACACACGGTGATACAATTAATGAGACACAGATGATCTTTGCCCTTATGGAGTTTATTTTCTAGTGGCGGGGGGTGGGGGGAGTATATAAATAACAAATATCACCATGTTGTTTAAACATGGTTACAGACTATGATAAATGTTATGGCTCTCAATTTGAGATTGTTTTAAAATGAACTATCTAGTAATTGATGGAAGGGAAGGGGTTCTATGTAAACTCTCTTGACATTGCTTTTGTCTATTTAACGTGTATAGTACTTTATGGAAGTTCCTTTATACATAGCTATTTTTAAAAATATGAGCTTTTCCCAGATTGAGCCAAAAGTACAGTTTCATTATTACTAGTCTATTTTTGTTTTTGTTAGTATTCTGAATTCAGTGTTTCCAAAATCCAAAATGTCCATTTCCAAGTATCCGGTTTACATAATCTAAATCTGCGAAGTGTTGTGATGGCAATGCTGTGCTCTTTCACACCTGTGTGATGGCCTGGAGAAAAAGAGCACCTTGGGCTTCTGATATCACCTGGGGTGAAGGGGAGACAGGCAAGATCTCCTAGGATGGGTGGTGGTCTTTATCCCTGTTGGGGAAGAACCTGTAGTGGGCCCCAGGCCCACTGATGGCTGCACTCAGTGGGGTCATGCTGCTTAAAACCAACTTTGAGTGGCTCTTCTCTCGCATTTACTACCTTCTGGAGTCATAAATGGTGATTTTGAGAAAGATTAAGATGGGATCCATTTCAAAAAGAGGAAGGAAGAAGAGCTATAGAGCCAAATGGCACACAAGAGAATCATTTTATGAGATTAAAGTAGTTGATTCATCACTAAATAGACCAGCTGGTAAAATTGTACAGTTTATTTTCAGAATGTATTAATAAATCCAAAGATTTATGTTATGGATGATGACAATTTTATTTTGGAGTCTATGGGTTTGGGACCTGCCTTATTTTATCTTGCTGAATTCTGACAATGTCATACTCAAAGGACATTTTCATTCCACTGTATTGTTTTTCCCCTTAGTCAGTTGTACTATTTTCAGTCTTCTCTCAACTGCGTCTATGGCTGCGGCCACAGTTATTTACATTAAAGCCTCACCCTTAATGTTTGCATTTGCTTGCAATTCCTCCACTGAAAATCTAATGATCTATCCTATTGGAGAATCTGAAAGACTGTAACTTATAAATACAAGATGATATATCCTTTTATCTACTTCCCATTCCATAGTTGCAGTTCTTTGCAGGGCTGAATATCATCACATTTAAATGAAGGAAAAAACCTCCTAATTGATGAGCCAGCTGTTCACTGAAATTTTTATATCTAGTCAGGCCTCGGACTAATATAGCTTTGCATGATTTATTAGAATGTGTTTGTAATCAAAGTTATCATCACTGTCTTATTATGCAATGATTGGTTCCGGGGACACTGTTTCATGTGGTGCTGAGACTGTCACAGGGGAGAACACATTCTGTTCACTGGTGAACAAAATGAAAACACCTTCTACCTGGTTCAGCCTGGGGAAGGGCTGGGCCACAGAGTGCTGAGGAGGGGGTGTCCACAGTGACTGCATAGACATTGTCGGCTGCATAAACATATGGAACAAGAAGAGGACCGTGGCTCGAACTGAGGCTGCTCAGGACGTGTGGGTGCATTTCATGTGCAGCTACAGGTTGCGGCTGGTCTGATCACGGTTTTGTGTGGCTGAGTGCTGAGGCCGGCACTTTATTATCAGAACAGAACAAATCTAGGCTGATGTGCGTGCTATAAAGAACCCCAGGGAGCCTCCGTGCCTCATTCTCCGGCCATTCTTTCCAGTTTTTCTGCTGTTGCACTCCGGATAATTGCAGTTTAATTGGGTGACATGAAATGAAAACTGTGTCCACATTACCCAGGATTATCTCATTTTCCTGAAGCCTGCCACCAGCTGAAAGGAGCCCATTTATCAGACCAAAGGGCTGCGCGCGGTGGCTTTTACGAGCAGGGAAGGGTGTGAGAAAAGGCTAGGAAAGGGAGAAAGGGAGCTGACAGCTAAGAAAAATTATTTCAGTTGTTTATCATGAGGAAAGTTTATCTGATTCTTTACAAAACGATATGGAGGCCGGCGTGTCGAGCCATGAGTAATGAACATGGACCAAGTTTGTTTCCTCCACTGGTTGGACTTAGCGCAGCTTCTCTTTTGTGTGGGCACAGATCAACTTTAAAAGCTTCTTTCAGGCAGCATGAATGCACTTCATTTTACCAAAAAGAACTCTGTATTGATAGCCAGAAAAAAGGAAGGTTGTTTAAAAAGGAAGGGTAGACAATCGGGACAAAATGAGGAGCTTTCGGTTTCTATTATGAGCATGTCTGTCCATTCTTCCCATCTGTTTATACATTCACTGCACAATAATGTCTCTTTGCAGTAATATGTTTCCCCTTTTACACTATTCAGATTGAAAAAAGCCCTCACATCATGACCATGGAAATAAATGCCATAGAAATGTGGGTATAGTGTCAATTTGTGTTCTGTGAGATGATCAAGGTAAACCAAAGGGCCAGAAGAATATTCTGCTACTGCTCATTCATCATTCCCCAGATCCAGGTGAATGAAGGACCTTGTCACCGCCTTACAAACCCCTTCTGTTGCTATTGCATTTGTGTGAACATTTTAGTCTAATGCACCAATTGTTAGGTAGAAAGCACTGTCTTTGAAATTGTCTGTTGCACTCAAATCCCTAGCTGCGCGAGGTCTGGGCAGGAGGCGTTTCTATTCAAAAGGAAATAGAAGGCTTTAGTTCAGTAAGCACAGTGTGGTTGAAGGTTACAGGAGGATTTGTGAGTGTTTTAAATAAAAGTTTTTGAATAGGGGAAAGCTCATTATCTAGAATGGTAACAGTGAATATGGAGTCAATACCTGGTGAAACAGTATCGGATGGAGCTGAAGTCCTTGCGTTTGCAGTTATCCATCCATGGCGGGTTGACTCCAGGATGTCCTAAATGCGCACTAAGGAGAGCTTCTCACGTTGTGGAATTCAGCACTTAGTCATGCATCTTAGTCATTTGGGAGATGTACGTGTGTTATCAGGCACATGGATTCACCAGACTCTGTAACGCCTGGTGTTCAGTTTGATATTAGGAGCCTGGCAGGCTACAGTCCATGGGGTCGCAAAGAGTTGGACATGACTGAGTGACTTCACTTCAAAATGAAAAGAGGAAAGGCTGTAAGTTAATATGAAAGATCAAAATTAGATATTGCACACATCTTGAATAGACTATTAACTCTATTCATTAATTATATTAATTCTATACATTGAGGTCATATACTCAGCTACCTCTAGAACTCTGGACTTTCCTTTCAATCCTTTTGGAGCAGATAATAAACTGTCCATAATGTTCCCAAAACAATGACCTTCTATAGAATTTAGATGTTCTCTTTGTATTTTCCGTAATGATTGGGAAGTACATAAGTTTAGGGAAGCAGGCATTGGGAAGATACCTGGAATCCCCTAAATGCTTTTTCTCCTCTTTTAAATGATTAGATAAGATGATCTTTTAAAAATTTTTTAGACAATAATTTGCAAAATTTTTGAATGAATTTTCAAAATTGTTGTTATAATTTATTAGCATTCAGCTCACCCTTGTTAAAGAAAGTTAAAGTCAAATCTTTTCTCCCTTTATTCTGTGTCTCTGCTGTATGTAATCAAATATATTCTCAGGAACTATCTACTTTGTTTCCCTTTATTCTGTGATGTGTTCCCTTTATTCTGTGTCTCTGCTGTATGTGATTTAATATATACTCAGAGCCTCTCTACTTTTTCTGATTTTTCTTTCCGAGTGAATTATTATCCTTTTATGTTTATTTTCAATAATGTGTGATTTATTCAGAAAGAAAAAAGTTATCTGTAAACTCTATCTCATTAAAACTGGAGGGTGGGGAGAAAGACAGTTAAGCAGGAAGAAATCACATTTAATTTTTGTCAAAAAAATGTAAGCAAGAAAGTAGCTCTACTTGAAATCTCCAAAGCTTACTCTGTGTTGAAAAATTCAAATGTGAATTTGACAGAGCATCTTCATGTGTTAGGAGAACAGATCTCACTATATCTGATTATCATTTTAATTTAAAATTTTAATTTAGTCCCTTGGTCATAGAAAGGATCTATCTATCTGAATGCCACTTTATACAGCCATAACCCAGAACAAGAACATGTGACACTAGGGTATTTTAAAAGGGTTCATTCACTTCTTTCCAAATACAGAAAAATAATGTCGGCCTGACTCATCTTGGCTTCTCTGGCAGAAATGACAAATACGCTCAGGCAGACAGAACCCCATGTCAGACTGATTTATAAAAGCCTGGAGATGGGTGTTGTAGGAAGGGAAACCCATTTGTCAAATGGCCATGCCTGCTTACGCTGGCTTCTCCAGTAGGCAAGGAAGCCGTCTCAGATTAGGCTATTAGGAACACTGGACTGCTTTTCTTTACGTTAGATATCGGAAGTTCAAATAGATTTATCCTCTGGAAAAGAGGTGGGTACAGAATTGCAAAATGTGAGGTTGCCACACATGAACTGACAGCATATGTATGATTACTGCCCATCCGGGCTGCAAAAAAGAATCACATCTCCTCAGAGCACAGACCTGGATTACCTACTTCCTCTATGCAGCACGGCGGATGGGTATAGAACAAGAAAAAGAGAAATCATAGCCAAACAAGATACTACAAAGCAAGAGACAAACCAACCAACACAGAGATTCCAGGCAACTCAAAAGACCAAGTGAGAGGGATTGGAGCTTTCCTACCCGCTTGCTCTGTGTGTGGGTTTTAGCCAAATACACAGTGATATTTTTACTTATTATTTTCACTCAGCCACCCATTCAAAGCTCATTTGGGTGCAAAATGCAAATATCATCTTTTGAATCAGGTTAATATTTGGGCTTCCCTGGTGGCTCAGTGGTAAAGAATCTGCCTGCCAACGCAAGAGATGCGGGTTTGATCCTTGATCCAGGAAGATGCCCTGGAGAAGGAAATGACAACCCACTCCAGTATTCTTGCCTGGGAAGTCCCATAAACAAAGGAGCCTGGAGGGCTACAGTCCATGGAATCTCAAAGAGTCAGATATGACTTAGCGGCTGAACAACGATGAGACAACACGATAGCGTGCTGTGCTGTGCTAAGTCACTCCAGTCTTTGCTACACTATGGACTGTAGCTCTCCAGACAAGAACACTGGAGTGGGTAGCCATGCCCTCCTCCAGGGAATCTTCCAGACCCAGGGATCAAACCCACGTCTCTCATGACTCCTGCATTGACAGNAAAGAGACAAACCAACCAACACAGAGATTCCAGGCAACTCAAAAGACCAAGTGAGAGGGATTGGAGCTTTCCTACCCGCTTGCTCTGTGTGTGGGTTTTAGCCAAATACACAGTGATATTTTTACTTATTATTTTCACTCAGCCACCCATTCAAAGCTCATTTGGGTGCAAAATGCAAATATCATCTTTTGAATCAGGTTAATATTTGGGCTTCCCTGGTGGCTCAGTGGTAAAGAATCTGCCTGCCAACGCAAGAGA
This sequence comes from Oreotragus oreotragus, assembly GCA_006410675.1. Lineage (NCBI taxonomy): Eukaryota > Metazoa > Chordata > Mammalia > Artiodactyla > Bovidae > Oreotragus > Oreotragus oreotragus. Next base: position 255,511 of record SJYX01009703.1, on the reverse strand, counting down.
TGCGGGTTTGATCCTTGATCCAGGAAGATGCCCTGGAGAAGGAAATGACAACCCACTCCAGTATTCTTGCCTGGGAAATCCCATAAACAAAGGAGCCTGGAGGGCTACAGTCCATGGAATCTCAAAGAGTCAGATATGACTTAGCGGCTGAACAACGATGAGACAACACGATAGCGTGCTGTGCTGTGCTAAGTCACTCCAGTCTTTGCTACACTATGGACTGTAGCTCTCCAGACAAGAACACTGGAGTGGGTAGCCATGCCCTCCTCCAGGGAATCTTCCAGACCCAGGGATCAAACCCACGTCTCTCATGACTCCTGCATTGACAGGAGGGTCTTTGCCACCTGCACCTGGGAAGAGCAACAGAATAGCGGTACTATTATCTAAGAGAATCATCAGAAGTTCTAGGAAGTGGTTATAGGTGGTCCCCCAGAGGCATGGACCCCCGGACCCCAAATGCTAAGTCGCTTCAGTCGTGTCCGACTCTGTGTGACCCCATGGACTGCAGCCCACCAGGCTCATTTGTCCATGGGATTTTCCAGGCAAGAGTACTGGAGTGGAGTGCCATCGCCTTCTCCATGGACCCCATATAGTGCTGCAATAAAATAATGACAAGTGTACTGTTTTTTAAAAAGTACTGCAAATGAAACACAAACCATGTCATAATGATAGCTAACATTTATGCAATGCTTATTATGCCTTTGTATTTCACAACAACCCCAAATCATAGGTATTAGCAGTTAAGATACAGAAAGGTAAAATGATTTGTCCAAGGTAACAGAATTTTATGTGTTTCCTCCACCCCAACACCCTATTCATATGCTGAAATTCTAAACCCTAGTACCTTCAAATGTGACCTTATTTGGAAATCTGGTTATTACAGATATAATTAGTTACGATGAGGTCACCTGGAGTAGGGTGGGCCCCTACTCCAATATGACTGTGCATACGAAGGGAGAATTTAGACATACATACACACAGGGAGAATAGCACATAAAGATGAAAGCAGAGATTAGGGGAGATGCCAAAGAAAGCCACAGATGGCCAGTAAACCACTAGAAGTCAGGGGAGAGGCCTGGAACTCTTTCTCTCTCTCAGCTCTCAGAAGGAATCAATTGGATCTTGAACTTCTGACCTCCAGAACCAAATGACAGCACGTTTCTTTTGTTTAAATCACTCATGTATAGGACTTTGTTTCAGCAAACTAACATGCAGAATTGATAGGGGGTCCAGTTGGGACTTGAACCCAGGTCTTTGGATTCAGGCCATGAGCTGGAATCACTGTACCATGTCATCACTGCTCTGGATTCTCCCATGCAGTTCTGAGCCACTTAGCTAGGTAAGCTCTAGTGGAAGCCTGGGACACTTCAGCATGAAATCCAATGAGACGCTTGCTGTCCAGAACAGATAAATCCTACTATGACTTGAGGTCTTAGGATGTTAAAACTCAAAGAGAACTTCAAGATACTCTAGAGCAGTGGTTCTCAAATTGTGTTCCATAGAACCCTAAGCACCCCTAGGGGTGCCTCAGGGGCTGCTGTACTGTCAGAAGAGGAGGAGAGGCAGGTTTCTAGGGCCCTCACTCCTATTTCACCCTGAACATTGAATTTTTGTATGTTTTGGCCTTTGACATATGATCTTTTTTTAAATTGAAGTATAGTTGATTTACAATGTTGTGATAGTTGTAGGTGTAGAGCAAAGTGNCTAAGCACCCCTAGGGGTGCCTCAGGGGCTGCTGTACTGTCAGAAGAGGAGGAGAGGCAGGTTTCTAGGGCCCTCACTCCTATTTCACCCTGAACATTGAATTTTTGTATGTTTTGGCCTTTGACATATGATCTTTTTTTAAATTGAAGTATAGTTGATTTACAATGTTGTGATAGTTGTAGGTGTAGAGCAAAGTGGTTCAGTTACACGTCCACATATTCTTTTTCAGATTCTTTTCCATTGTAGGTTATTACAAGATATTGAACATAGCTCCTTGTGCTGTATAGTAAGTCTTTATTTTACATATAGTAGTATATATGTGTTAATCCCAAACTCCTAATTTATCCCTCCTCCCTCCTCTCCCCTTCATTAACTATAAGTTTGTATTTTATGTCTGTGAGTTTATTTTTGGTTTGCCAAATGGTTTTGTTTGAATAAAGAGTTTTTCAGCTTAACAGATAAAAAACATTAATCAAGTCCAAATCTGCATCTTGCTGATAAAGATACTAATGTTCAAAAAGGCTGAATGAAGTTCTCAGGGTTGTGGGTGAGCTTGGCAGAGCCAGGATTGGCTGTCACTCTATTCTGCTATACATTACTGCTCATTGTAGGAAGAAAAAGAAGTGAATATTGCCTTAAAATGAGGACCCCATGGGGGCATGACTAACCTCCGAACTTCACCATCCATTGCATCTATCCATGAGGGGCATAGGTACCCTGATTCCCAGAGAGGGGTTCATGTGGTACCATCCCTCACACTCACATAGGGGAAATAATGGTCCTGACATAGAAATTCATGCACAAGGTCAGATTCTAGACATTTCCCTGTTCATAGCCCATGTGGGAGCACTTTGTATAATGGGACTCTTTCTATCTGGCTACTAGTGGGCTCTCCTGATATTCAAGAGTTGCTTTTTGATTCCATTATCCCACAGAGTCAGAGAAAATTGGTAACAAATAAATGATAAGAAAAAGAAGAAGAAGTGATGTCTGGAAAAATAAAACCTGCTTTCAAGCCTACAGATCCTCAAGTGGCTTACGATGGCACTGTTTTCTCTCACAATCTACTTCCATTTACTGACTTACATGGGACTAAGGAGAGTGGAAAAGCTGGCTTAAAACTCAACATTAAAAAAAACTAAGATCATGGCATCTAGTCCCATCACTTCATGACAAATAGAAGGGGAAAAAGTAGAAACAGTGGCAAATTTTACAGCCCCATGAAATTAGAAGACGCTTGCTCCTTGGAAGGAAAGTTATGACAAATCTAAACATCATATTAAAAAACAAAGACATCACTTTGCTGACAAAGGTCTGTCTAGTCAAAGCTATGGTTTTTCCAGTAGTCATGTATGGATATGAGAGTTGGACCTTAAAAAAGGTTGGGTGCCTAAGAATTGATGCTTTCAAACTGTGGTACTGGAGAAGACTCTTGAGAGTCCTTTGGACTACAGAGAGATCAAACCAGTCAGTCCTAAAGGAAATCAACCCTGAATATTCGTTGGAAAGACTGATGCTAAAGCTGAAGCTCCGATACTTTGGCCACATGATGCGAAGAGACAATTCATAAAAGACCCTGATTCTGGGAAAGATTGAGGACAAAAAGAGAACAGGGTAACAGAGGATGAGACAGTTAGATAGTATCACTGACTCAGTGAACATGAACTTGGGCAAACTCTGGGAGATAGTAAAGGACAGGGAAGCCTGGTGTGCTGCAGTCCACAGGGTCACAGAGACAGACGTGACTTAGTGATTCAATGGCAACAACAACAACACGGAACTAAGGAAGCCCTTTTGGGAGTGTGGACACTCGAATCCCAGCCATATAAATCACTGATGGTTTGGGTGACGGAGAGGTGACAGGAGCCAGTTTCTGTGCAAAGGGAAGGAGAGGGAGAGAAAGAGCCAGACTGAGCAACAGAGCCTAAAAACTAGGCAGGGGATGGGATTCCTGAATGTGTTGCTACTGTGGAAGAACTGTTGTTCATGTGAATCAAAAGAGTTGCTTCACTAAACCGTTATGAGATCTGGCCCTTCCTTCTTTTCCAGCAGAAGGGATGAATAGACCAAAGCAGTGTCTGCCCTCTCCCTTCATAGGAGACTGCCAAGCAGTCCCAGCACTGCAAGGACCAAGAACATCATCAGTCGAGTGGTGAATCCTAAAGGGAATCAGCACCAAGATGGCGCCTCACGCTAATGGAGAAGAGCCACGGGTGGTTCATACTAGAGAAAAAAGCTGTTCCTGAAAAGTCTCTCAAAATTCTGGGGCTCTGGCAACTGAAAGAGGGATCCTTTCTAATTGAGGATAACAGAGGAGGAGAATGCTCAACCTTGAGCTACACAAGCTCGTGGCTGGCCAGCATGAATTGGCAGGTGTAGTGGAGGCAGGGGAGTGCCAGCTCTACTGGCACCAGGTCTACAGTGGCTCAGCCAGGAAGGGCTGAATTCCAACTCTAATAGCCCTGAGGTAGCAGTGGTGTTGTTTGGTCAGGGCCAGCGGTAGCAGATCCCTGGACTGGCAAAAATACGACTATACTGAGTCAAGAAAACATGTAAAATGCGTCTTGTGAATTAGCAGAAATGTTTGGAGGAAGGTAATCCACAAGGAGCTGGGTTTCCCACATATGTAAGTCAGGGGGGACTTGGATATTCATGTTGAGGTGTGTAGAGGCCAGTGAAGAATGGGGCATTTGGGTTGCTGGTTACTTTCTAATGGGCATAATGACAGAACAACTTGCTACTTTTTTAAAACAAAAAGAATTATTCATTTGGCTGTGTCCAGTCTTTGTTGCAGCATGCAGAATCTTTGCTGTGTCATGTGGGATTTTTGGTTGTGGTGCGTGGACTCTCTTGTTGTCTGGGATCTTAATTCCCTGACCAAGAATCAAACCTGTGTCCCCTGCATGGCAAGGCAAATTCTTAACCATTGGACCACCAGGGAAGTCCCAACAACTTGCTACTTAAAATACCAATTTCCAAGACTTCAGTAATAAGAGTGAAATTCAGATTCCTTCTCAACATAAAGTCTCTACGAATGAGTGATATGAGAGTAAACGTAAATGTTCACTTTTCCCCTGAATACTATCATGATAACAAAAGAGAAACAGGAGGGAATAACTGGACTTGAGAGAAAGGGGAAGAAGAAACATCAGCAGATGAGAAAGAACGATGAATTTCTGGAAGAAGGGAAACAAAAGGAATCCTATTGAATGAGTCCTGGAGTTGGGCAGCTCAGTTTCTGAAGGAGCAGTGAGTGTACAAACCGTTCCTACTGGGTGAGCCCGAGAGGAACTCCAAGCACAGGGGCAGCAAAAAGAGCAGGGCTGAGTGAAAATGAGATGAAATAGAAGCGGTTTATGGAAGGATTTTTTTCCTGGAAGATTTACACAAATGCATGCCTCCTCCTCCTCCCCGCATCCCCACAAATGTGAGAAAGGACCTTAGTCTCAGATTAAAATCAGATGGTTGCTCTCAAAAGAAAACATTGCTTGGGGAGTTCTGGGGAGTGAAGTGGCTATGGGGACCCAGAGCTTTATTTTACCTGATTAAGAGAGATGTTTTGCCAGCTCCCAGCCAAGCCACCCTGAAGAGAGGCTGCCAGTTTACATGCCCTAGTTCAGTTCAGCTCAGTTGCTCAGTCGTGTCCGACTCTTTGCAACCCCATGAATCGCAGCACACCAGGCCTCCCTGTCCATCACCATCTCCCAGAGTTCACTCAAACTCATGTCTATGGAGTCTGTGATGCCATCCAGCCATCTCATCCTCTGTCGTCCCCTTCTCCTCCTGCCCCCAATCCCTCCCAGCATCAGAGACTTTTCCAATGAGTCAACTCTTCGCATGAGGTGGCCAAAGTACTGGAGTTTCAGCTTTAGCATCATTCTTTCCAAAGAACACCCAGGGCTGATCTCCTTTAGAATGGACTGGTTGGATCTCCTTACAGTCCAAGGGACTCTCAAGAGTCTTCTCCAACACCACAGTTCAAAAGCATCAATTCTTCGGCGCTCAGGTTTCCTCACAGTCCAACTCTCACATCCATAGATGACCACTGGAAAAACCATAGCCTTGACTAGGTGGACCTTTGTTGGCAAAGTAATGTCTCTGCTTTTGAATATGATGTCTAGGTTGGTCATAACTTTTCTTCCAAGGAGTAAGCGTCTTTCATGGCTGCACTCACCATCTGCAGTGATTTTGGAGCCCCCCAAAATAAAGTCTGACACTGTTTCCCCATCTATTTCCCATAGAGTCACATGCATTTCTTATGGTGAGCCCTTTCTTTTAGGGAAAGGCCTAGAGGGAAGGTAGATTCCCCACTTCTAGATAGAAGCTCCAGTCCCCATGAGCTTCTTTATTAGGATAACATATGAGGAAGGACGGGATAGGATGCCTAGAAATTATTCAGTGGCTTAAGAAACATGAAAATTCTTTTTACTAGAGTTCCTTGGATTGCAAAAAGATCCAACCAGTCCATCCTAAAGGAAATCCTGGGTGTTCATTGGAAGGACTGATGTTGAAGCTGAAACTCCAGTACTTTGGCCACCTGATGCAAAGAGCTGACTCACTGGAAAAGACCCTGATGTTGGGAAAGATTGAAGGCAGGAGGAGAAGGGGATGACAGAGGATGAGATGGTTGGATGAGATCACTGACTCAATGGACATGGGTTTGGGTAAACTCTGGGAGTTGATGATGGACAGAAAGACCTGGTGTGCTGCGATTCATGGGGTCTCAAAGAATCGGACACGACTGAGTGACTGAACTGAACTGAACTGAACTTGGCAGCCACCCATCCAGTCTGTGGTGGCTCTTCTGAGTGCTTCCGGGAGGGTAGCTCAGACGTCATCCAGCAGAGGTGTACAGGGTCACTGCAGNCTGGAAAAGACCCTGATGCTGGGAAAGATTGAAGGCAGGAGGAGAAGGGGATGACAGAGGATGAGATGGTTGGATGGGATCACTGACTCAATGGACATGGGTTTGGGTAAACTCTGGGAGTTGATGATGGACAGAAAGACCTGGTGTGCTGCGATTCATGGGGTCTCAAAGAATTGGACACGACTGAGTGACTGAACTGAACTGAACTGAACTTGGCAGCCACCCATCCAGTCTGTGGTGGCTCTTCTGAATGCTTCCGGGAGGGTAGCTCAGACGTCATCCAGCAGAGGTGTACAGGGTCACTGCAGAAAGAGGACAGAGATTAGGGAGGAGTCATGATCGTGCTCTTGGAAGGACCCACCTGAAAGGGGCTGGTTACCTTGGATAGAACACTCCGTGCCCAGAAGAAGAGCCGATGTTAGTGCAGCCACAGCACCTCTGCACAGATACAACAAAGGACCAGACTTCAGTGCTAATCAGTGACACCAGAAAGGAGTAAGGCGGAAAAAAGAGAACAACCAACCTCAATTCAGTGACTAGAAGACCCTTCAGAAATTCTGTCTGGAGCTTTGAAAAGATATTGCATCTATTAAACAAATATATTAGGCTGCCACAGAAAAGAAGAACCCAAATGACAAAGAAGAATCATAAAGTTTGATGATGAGTCTGAATTTAAAAATTCAACAGATGGGTAGATGATAACATTGGTTGTTGGCTTTGAATTAATTAGACAAACTTACAGAAAAACCCAAATTTAATTATAGTTAAAGAACTAAATATTAAAGTTGTGGATTCTGTATAGAGGCAGAAAGGTGGATGGACAGACAGGGTTCTCATTTCCTCAGATCACAAGGTAGAAGGTCAGGACATACAGTCTAAAGTTAGTAGATTCCCCCCCCCCCCCCCCCCCCCCCCCNAAACTTACAGAAAAACCCAAATTTAATTATAGTTAAAGAACTAAATATTAAAGTTGTGGATTCTGTATAGAGGCAGAAAGGTGGATGGACAGACAGGGTTCTCATTTCCTCAGATCACAAGGTAGAAGGTCAGGACATACAGTCTAAAGTTAGTAGATTCCCCCCCCCCCCCCGCCACCCAACAGAGGATGAGTTATGTTACTTTAATTGGTTAAATTAATTAATGGAACTGGAAATAAACCTGTGAGATTGGGGACGGGATGAAGAGAGAATAAAGAGTAATTCAGCGGAGCTTTCAGGTCTGTTACTCAATACAGCTTAAAGCTGACAAGTCAAGAAAGACAGGTATAAGCAGCATAACCAATGGTAATCACTAGAAAAAGATCAAAGAGAGAAGTGGTTAAGATGGTTACCTTTGGTGAATAGAACTAAACTACAAGGGGGTAGATGGTTTTGCTTTTACTTTTGTATCCTTGGTTATTTTCATTTTCATTATCATATTTTTCTTGCATTGAAGAAGAAGTTCTGGACAGACAAAAACTGCTAACCGTAGTTATTCTGGTGAGTTGGAGTGAGCGATATTGGTGGAGGGGTAGAAAATTTAATATTTTTCTTTCCTTCTTTTCTTCTTTAGATTATATTTTTATAATGGGAATTATTAGCTTTGTATTAAAATATCTTATTACAATTTTAAATATCACCCTCCCCCATATTTCAGTTGATTTAGGAGAAGAAAAGACCCTTTTCACCTGAAAAGAGCCTCAATGCACTCATCAGAAAGCTGTAGGACGTCTATCCAAAATTCTGTTCTGGCAACTCTGAACTTCAACTTCACCACTAACTGCATCTATTTTTGGATAGAATGCTTCTCAAAGGATGCTGTGTCTCACTTCCTGTAGGCATACTTTACAACTTTAATTGATTAGGTTTTTTTCAATGATTTATATTTTATTGTTAAATGAATGAAGTTTTACCATGCTTTTGAAGATACATATTTCAAAAATATCTTGTTCTTTTTATTTTTAAAAAATAATTGGTAAGTGTTTCCAACATAATTTATTGCATTATTATGTCCTTTTAAAGGTTCTATAGGTGTACACTGTTCTTTTCAGGAGCTATCCCCCAGAGACATTTGGTACAAGATTTTTAAAGTATTATATTTAAAGCACCACATTACTAATTTTTCAACATTGTTAACTTTTAAGAATTTATTTCAAGCTGCGATGTGTAAGAGTCCAATTGAATGCCAGAGGGCTAGCTTTTATGGTTCTTGTTTTAATAATCATATGGTAATGTTTTTGTTAATACCATTTTGTAACCAAAGCTGTGACTTTGACAGATTTAATTTATTGACCATATAACTTCCAAAGATATCAGGACATACCTTAGGCCAGAGAAGATTGGAGGGTTCAGAAACAAGAAGCCACAGGAAGCAAAAACACATTTGTTCACAATAAAAATGTTTCTTCCTTGCTATATTATTTCTATTTTATAGCTGTCAAAAGTTGATGAGATCATGTGACTCTCCTATTTACTATACCAGAAGTCCTCTGAGAGCCAGGACCTGTTAATTCCTCTTGTGCTGGCATTGAGGACGTTCAGTAAATATTTGTTCCGTGAATACATCTGTATACAAATGAATGGATGAATGAATGAGTCACAAATAGACTGCAGTTTTCAAAGTCTCTATCCGGTTCTCATGCAGAAGCCCACACCACCTCTCCTATAATAGCCACAAGATTACCAAAGTGAAATCTTAAAAGTTTAAGGACTCCAAAGCCATAGATTGACCCCGGAAGACTTATTTTCCGGTTCTGACCAAACGAAGCCATAGGGACAGCCTCACCTCCTCCATGACTGGCATTTATGCCAAATAGATTTCACATGCTCGACAGTCCATTCTTAAGTGTGTGAATTTATTTCAACGTTTAGACTGTAAGTAGGGCACCATGGAAACCGTAAAAATGAAGATATGGTGATTTACAGGAAGATGTGTGTTTAAATCAGAATATCTCCTTAGGTGAAAACATATCACCATCCAAACAGATTTTATCAAGGGGCAGATTCAGAGGTAATGATGGGCTGACTGGTGTGAGAGATAAACTTGAGTAATGGCTGGCGGGTCTATTGAATTTGGACATTCATGAGGATTTCCTCCCAGCAATTCCTTCTAGAACATGCCCCAAAGGGAAAACAGTTCTACCAGCATGATATCTCTGAATCTCTGCAGCTTTGCGATAAAGTTTTTAAGAGAGCAATACTAAAATCAGTTTAGCTCCTCTGTAATCCCCATTTCCCCGGCACCATCACAGACCCCTCCTACCAAGGATGGAAGTGGAAATAATTTATTCCAGGGCCCCTGGACTCCCTGACAGAATTGAAGACCCCTTTTCCCACAGTTTGAAGGGTAGAGAGGGTGTCTTGGAGCTTCAGACTTCCCACAGGGCCCCTTCGTGGGTGCCTGATGAGAATATGGAAACATGGGTCGTGCTCTGCCAAGGACCCCTTGATTTGTCTTCCATAACCTGGAAGCCTGTTGGTGGTATACCTTGGAAAGAAACACTAGGTCTGTGATAAGCACTTTAGTTGTATTCTAACCCCTTCCTCACCACCTCATCCCTCAGTTAATTGCTAGGGGGGGATCTGACAAGTTTGTCTCTGCACAGAGGCTCCTTGGCAGAGCTCCAGTAGCTGCAGTAGGGCACACCCTTAAATGTAATGTAGTCAAAGTGCTATTAAATTAATTATAGCGTTTATCATAGGACTATTTACAAGGTAAAGTCATGCAACATAAAACATTAAAGAAACTTTAAAAATATGTATGTATTTACTTGGCTGCATTCCAAGTGGGATCTTCATCATGTCATGCGCAATCTATTGTTGTGACACACTCTAGTTGTGGTGTTCCATTCTCTAGTTGTGACATTGCCCCGAGGCATGTGGGATCTTAGTTCCCCAACCAAGAATCAAACCCATATCCTTGGCACTGGAAGGCAGATTCTCAACCACTGGACCACTAGGGAAGTCCCTAAATATGAAGTACTTGATTAATCAGTTGGCTCTGAGAATAGGTTAGTTAGATTTATTCAGATGAGCAGGGTTGGAGCCTACCTCCTTGGGGAAAATCAGACATCTTGGCATCTACAGTCTTGCTAGTTCTTTATTTTCTCTTCATTTTAGCAATAAAAGCAAATACATTCTTTTTTCTCTAAAGGAATAGAACCTTCCTGTGGAATCATTGTAGTCGTCTCTCTCCAAATCAACATGAAGGATATTTCTAAGTGTTAATAGCTGTGATAGGATCTTTGTGCATAGACTTGTACCAATCTCGTTATCCTTTAAATGAAAGGAACCACTACTGGCTACTTTGCAGTATTTCCTGTACACAACTTCCAACAATGTGCAGGGTTTGTTTAGAATGATGAGGACTTTTGCTGCACCATTCACTCTCTTATTCATGTCTCCAAATCATTCAGAATAAGATGTTTAGTCTCTATTAATACAATTCTGGTTCCGGGATTGGTTCTCTGGAACCAGGAACCAGAGATCGAATTGCCAACATCTGTTAGATCATAGAAAAAGCAAGAGAATTCCAGAAAAACATCTACTTCTGCCTTGTTGATTATGCCAAAGACTTTGACAGTGTAGATCACAACAAACTGTGGAAAATTCTTCAAGAGATGGGGATACCAGACCACCTCACCTGCCTCCTGAGAAATCTGTATGCAGGTCAAGAAGCAAGTTAGAACTGGGCANGCCTTGTTGATTATGCCAAAGACTTTGACAGTGTAGATCACAACAAACTGTGGAAAATTCTTCAAGAGATGGGGATACCAGACCACCTCACCTGCCTCCTGAGAAATCTGTATGCAGGTCAAGAAGCAAGTTAGAACTGGGCACGGAACAACAGACTGGTTCCAAATAGGGAAAGGAGTACGTCAAGGGTATATATTTTCAGCTGGCTTATTTAGCTTATATGCAGCGTATATCATGCAAAATACTGGGCTGCATGAAGCACAAGCTGGAATCAAGATTTCCAGGAGAAATATCAATAACCTAAGTTACACAGGTGATACCACCCTTAGGGCAGAAAGTGAAGAGGAACTAAAGAGGCTCTTGATGAAAGTGAAAGAGGAGAGTGAAAAAACCAGCTTAAAACTCAATATTCAAAAAACTAAGATCATGGCATCTGGTCCCATCACTTCATGGCAAATAGATGGGGAAACAGTGAGAGGCTTTATTTTGGGGGGCTCCAAAATCACTGCAGATGGGGTGACTGCAGCCATGAAATTAAAAGATGCTTGCTCCTTGGAAGAAAAGCTATGACCAACCTAGACAGCATATTAAAAAGCAGAGACATTGCTTTGCCAACAAAGGTCTATCTAGTCAAGGCTATGGTTTTTCAAGTAGTCATGTATGGAAGTGAGAGTTGGACTATAAAGAAAGCTGAGGACTGAAGAACTGATGCTTTTGAACTGTGGAGTTGGAGAAGACTCTTGAGAGTCCCTTGGACTGCAAGGAGATCCAACCAGTCAATCCTCAAGGAAAAGAGTCCTGAATATTCATTGGAAGGACTGATGCTGAAATTGAAACTCCAATACTTTGGCCACCTGATGCAAAGAACTGACTCATTTGAAAAGACCCTGATGCTGGGAAAAATTGAAGGCAAGAGGAGGAGGGGACGACAGGATGAGATGGTTAAATGGCATCACCGGCTGAATGGGCATGAGTTTGAGCAAGCTCCGGGAGATGGTGATGGACAGGGAAGCCTGGCATGCTGCAGTCCATGAGTCGGACATGACTGAGCGACTGAACTAAACTGAATACAATTCACCCATAGAGGGTCTCCTTCAATTTTTAAGTCTGTTCAAGTGTGTTTCCAGTTGGACACCCTCCTATATTGACCCCATTCAGTCATTCACTCAAAGAAAAGCAACTTCATTCTTCCAGTTGCTCAGGGCCCATATTGGCAGTTATCCTAATAGTCCCTCTTTTTCTTCACATTCCACATCAAATCCTTTACACAACCCTGTTGGGTCTACCTTCAGAATACACTCAAAACCATTTGGGTTAATTAACTTCCCAGAACTTCAGTTTTCCCATCTGCAGTATTGAGGTAACAGTGTTAACACCCACCCCTGTCCCCACTGGGAAGATTAAATGACAGTGCAATAGTGCAGGATGGTGAGTGTGCATGAAATAGTTGACACTCAGACTATTACCATTACTAGTCTTCCACAACTAAAGGTATCTGGTATATGTCATACTTTAGTGGGACGCTGAACGGTTCAGGGGAATAATAAGAAAGAGACATCAAGAAAGCATCACCTAAGGAAAGAAAATCTTGGTAAACATGAAAATAAACCCAGTGGTATTTGAAGTTGGAACATAAAGTTAGCCAAAGAAACACTGATATTCTTAAAAAGATGAGCAAAACAGTAAAAAAAATGATGTTGGCAGCCAAGTACGTCAATGTCCCAGCCAGAGATTTTCATAGAAAAGCCAAAAAAACCTACGAATTTTGACAAACTATTTATTTTAAAAGACTGTATTCAAAATCTGAACACCTCTCATCACCTCAGTTTTTGAGTTATTCTCGGAAAATTCTATTTCTCCATATTTCCCAAATTTTTTATAAAGAATATATGTAACTATTGGCTTCCTAGGTGGCTCAGTGGTAAAGAATCCACCTGCCAATGCAGGAGATGCAGGAGACCTGGGTTCGATGCCTAGGATAGGAAGACCCCCTGAGGGAGGAAATACCAAACCACTCCATGTTCTTGCCTGGAGAATCCCATGGACAGAGAAGCCAGGTGGCCTATAGTCCAAAGGGTCGCAAAGAGTTGGACATGACTGAGTGACTGAACACACGTATGCAATTTTTACAATCAGAAAAATAATATTTTAAAAATACTTGCTTTGATGAAAAGGTCATGGCAGCCCTACATTTTTTTTAGTTAACCAAGATTCTAATAAAAGAATAAACAACTTCAGATTTAGCCTAGTTTGCATGTATTATATTAAGTTCTTGAAGGTTACAAGTTTTTATTTTTAAATTATATAGGGATTTATTACCTTCTGTTTATTAGTAACATGATTTTTTTAAATTCCTTTCAAATAACTATATATATATATATATATATATATATATAAGAAATGGCAGCCCACTCCAGTATTCTTGCCTGGAGAATCCCATGGATGGAGGAGCCTGGTAGGCTACAGTCCACGGGGTCTCGAAGAGTCGGACACAACTGAGCGACTTCACTTTCACAAAAGTAAAACTATGCATGAAACTGAATCTTTATAAAACAGGTAAATTTGAGGGGCAAATTCTAAATTCAAAGGTTATAAGTTAAGCCAGTCTTCACCCAAGGAAATAAAATCTCAGTTTACTTGTAATTTTTAAGGTGAATGAAAAATATCAACTTTTAAGAGCTAGCAACTTAAACACTTATTTTTTTAATGAAACTTATCTGTACACATACTTAATGTTATATGGGTTTCTGGCGGGGGGTGAAGGTGATGTGGTGGGGGTTTTATAGTGTGGTTTGTTGTTTGGTTTCGGCTGGTAAGCTATATTATTAAATATGTTTATAAAAGTTTGGAGTATATAACACTAATAAAATAATCTTCAGTGTGCCTTTCCCATAGACTTGCCTTTGAAGTACAGTGTTGTGGTTTAGGTAGTTTCAAGGCTATATTTATTCTATAATTTTAAAATATAAGAGTTAATAACTTAATAGTAGCAGCTTGAACTGTAATTTTAATTGTGAAACTGTTCTTCCTCTTGACATCACAATTCAATATAGTTAGGGTTTAAAAATCAGGCCACAAACAAGGGCAAGTACACTCAGATTCTATTCTCAGCTACTATTTCATGGCAAATGATTTCCATACTCTTTGCCCTTTGTCCTTAAAGCTCCCATCAGGGAGACCAGTAGCCTGAACTTTGCTGGCAAATATCCCAATGAAACATCATCAACTCTATGTGTGCTTGGAATATTGGGTGCTTGCAATTGTGTAGGGGTGAGAGAAGAAATACATATTCTCGAAGTTCAAAAATGTGTATTGAGCTCCCAGTCTGTGCCAGGAACTGTGCTGGTTGTTTCTACCCATATTATGTCATTCAGTACCTGTATCAAATCCAGGAGCAAGGAGGTGAGACCACTACATTCCACAAAGGGGCAAAGTGAAAGCGTTAGTTGTTCAGTCGGGTCCGACTCTGTGACTCAATGGACTTTAGCCTGCCAGGCTTCTCTGTCCATGGAATTCTCCAGGCAAGAATGCTGGGGTGGGTAGCCATTCCCTTCTCCATGGGATCTTCCTGACCCAGAGATCAAACCTGGGCCTCCTGCTTTGCAGGCAAAATCTTTCCCATCTGAGCCAGCAGGGAAGCCCAAAGGGACAAATGAAGTGGCAATATCAGGGTTTGAACTTCAGTTGTCTGATTCTAAGCCTACCGTACACCATTCAAAAGCCGGGGTGAAAATGAATTTTGGAAAAGTAGACCGTGTAACCAAAATATAAGCCACGTAGAACAAACCGCAGAGCGGGATATCATATCATTCTGAAAATAGGAAAGCAAAATAAACTGGAGTCTTGCAGACTTGTCTGCAAGGATGGTGGTAACTTCGGCCGTTACACTGCTCTGCTCCCAGCTGTCTTTTAGTTATCAGTAGGGCACCAAGAAGACAGAATCAGGCAGGCGAGGACTATTCTCTGAATGGCAGCCCACCTTCAAGACCACCACTGAGAAGGTAAGGCCTGTTTCAGACTTGAAAGCTTTGTGCCACCTCTGTAGGTGGGAGGGATGGGAAGCCTGTGGCCTCGGTGGTCCAGACGTCAGGGTAAGTTCATGCGCAGGATCAAACTCTAAGGAGCAGAAATGATGCCCAGCTGATCATTTTGAGGATGTTAGAGTAGATTCAATTTCTTTCTTTCAACAAGGGTCCTGGAGCTGTCAGTAGGCATTTTCTTGGCAGAGTTTACACATGCTACGCATGCTAAATTGCTTCATTTGTGTCCTACTCTTTTCAACCCTATGGACTGTAGCCCACCAGGCTCCTCTGTCCATGGGATTCTCCAAGAAAGAATACTGGAGTGGGTTGCCATGCCCTCCTCCAGGGCATCTTCCCAACCCAGGGACTGAACCCACATCTCTTGTGCCTCATGCATTAGCAGAGTGCCACCTGAACTATAAATGGTAGAAAATGGCCTTTTATTCAACCAGAGAATAAAAGAAAGGTCCTAATGAGACTGATGCTGTGTCTATTGTAAAGATATTGTCCAATGCCCTGCACAGAAGTTTTCTAGCTAGAAAACATTTGTAAGTATCAAAGTATGAAACATACCTCTTGGCATCTGGTTCACATCCTCCAGAACCTTATTCCCATATATCCTGCCATGCCATGCATACCCTCCCCTACTCCCCACTAGCACCCAAATTTCTTCCCCTGAAACATATAGAAATAGACAACAAAATCACTGTTCAATGTCTCACCCTAGAGGGACTTGCTTTTTCAATTACATTAAAATAAGTTCTGGTACACATCCTCCAGAACCTTATTCCCATATATCCTGCCATGCCATGCATACCCTCCCCTACTCCCCACTAGCACCCAAATTTCTTCCCCTGAAACATATAGAAATAGACAACAAAATCACTGTTCAATGTCTCACCCTAGAGGGACTTGCTTTTTCAATTACATTAAAATAAGTAGACATTAGTCAACATATTCCTGGGACTCTCAATAAATTCTCTTTCTGTTGCTTAAAATCTAAATCCCAAATGCATCCTTTTCCTATTTTATGATGCTGAGGAATAAGGACTGCTGGCCATTTCCTCCTGCTGAAAAGCTGTTTGAATGTGGCCACTCTGATTTACAAGATCTGTGGAGATTTGGAGACTTCTTTGAAAGAAAAACTGCAACTTGACACAAGATATTACGAATTTACTGACCAGAAAAACCTGGTGAGTCTCCATGTTTTATATGCACTTACAAATATAGGCAGACACACATATTATAGGTACACATTTCTAGCACAATCACGGGATTACTGAATTTAAATGGGAGTTTTTAAAAAATCGCTGTAAGAATCAAGAAATTAATACATATTTATTCATCTCAGATGATTAAATACATTTTTTTTCATTCTTATTTATTTGTTTTGGCTGCACTAGGTCTTCATTGCTGTGCACAGGCTTTCTATAGTTGCAGTGACCAGGGGTTACTCTTGTGACGTGCAGTCTTCTCGTTGCAGTGGCTTCGCTTGTGGAGCGTGGGCTTGAGGGCACGCTGGCTTCAGGAGTTGCAGTTCGAAGGCTCTAGAGCAGAGGCACAGTAGTTGTGGCTCCAGGGCTCTAGAACCTGGGATCAGTAGTTACAGCGTACAGGCTTAGTTGCTCTGGGGCACGCGGGATCCTCTGGGACCAGGGATGGAACCCCTGTCCCCTGCATTGGCAGGCAGATTCTTATTCACTGCACCACCAGGGAAATCCTAAATGATTTTTTAAATGTAAACTTTTGCTTTATATATTTCCTAGAGAAATTTTATAATTTATGATTATTTTAAAAGTTAAGACCAAAATAGACTAGATTATATTGGAGTTTATTTTTTTTTAGTATAAATTTATTTATTTTAATTGGAAGCTAATTACTTTACAATATGGTAGTGGTTTTGCCATACATTGACTTGAGTTTAACCAACAATTTAAGTGATCAGGGGACTTCCATGGCAGTCCAGTGTTTAAGACTTCACCTTCCAGGGCAGCAGGTGTGGGTTCAATCTCTGGTGGGGGAACCTCGTAGCCAAAAAACCAAAGCATAAAACAGAAGCAATATTTGTAACAAACTCATTAAAGACTTTAAAAGTGGTCCACATCAAAAAAGAAAAACTTTAAAAAATAAAAGTAATTGGAATGAAGATAATTAAGAGTGTTATTATGCAGATATGCAATAAAACAACATTTGCTTTGGTGACTCATAATAACACTAGGCATTTGAACTGAAACCAGTGAAACGTTATGTGATGGGAAAACAATTGATCTTGGTTTTTATGTACACATTTCATTGCCTGAAGTTTCTTCTTGTTAAATAAAGTTCTGTACTCCTCTTAAATAGTTTATGTTGCATCTTGGCAAATTAATAGTTTAATTAGTCAGAAAAGTAATATGGCTTACTGAACAGTTCTGTGCAATTTTAGCCTTATTAACACAAAATATAACAACATATTTGAGAAAAATAGGTAAGAATCATAAGTAAATTTTCTGATATTGTTGGGCTATGTTTGACTTTTAAAATTGATTTATAGGGACTTCTCTAGTGGGCCAGTGGTTAAGATGGTTAAGAATCCACCTTCCGATGCAGGGAGTGTAGATTTGATCCCTGGTCTTGGAATTAATATCCAATATGCCTCAGAGCAACAAAGCCCAGGAGCCACAAATACTGAACTGATGCACCACAATGAAGACCCAGCACAACCAAAAATAAAGGAATAATTGAAAAATAAAATTGACTACAACTGTATCATTTCCTTTTTTCCTGCAGCTTTTTTTTTTTAAAAGAACTCTGTTTTTTCTATTTAACTCAACTTAATTTTTAGCAAGTCACCACATTATCAGCCCATGGGGTCAGAAAAAAGTCAGACATGACTTAGCAACTAAACAACAAATATATTAGAAATATAGAAATATTAGAAATAATAGAATTTTGTGCTATACAGGGACTTAGTAATCATGATGTAATTGAGGGTGGATTTGCTCAAAGACTGAAAAAACAGATCTTTTCCTTCTAACAACTGGTTGTATATATCCCACTCTCTTAACTACAGCTTATTAAATGTTTAAGAAAATAGGTATCATACCATTGCTATAGAAGGTCAGATAATATTCTAAAGGATCAAAGTAATACATCAAGAGGCAATTTGAGAAAAGCCACATTTTCTGCATTTGTGTATGTGTGTGAAAATACAACTACAATTAAAATTTTTGATCATTTCCTGTAACTGGTAACTAATAATTTATCAGAACTAACTTTTCTAGACAGACAGTTTTTCCATACTAAAAGAAAGCAACATCATTTACTTATATGTTGATTATGATCTTGGGTTTCTGCCCCAAATGCTGATGTATTAATATGATATGAAATAGTTGAACCTGATCAGCCTGTTCATTTACTGAGTGAACAGACAGAGGAAACTGTTCTAGAAACTGGTTAAGTCTGATGGACCACATTCTGTGGTCAAAGGAAAAGGAGAAGTTAGGTAGTTTTTCTAGGCAACTTACGCAAAAGTGATTGTGGATCAGAGGAAAGAGGGCACAGGAGAGAAGATCAGAGCGTTGAGAGGAGGAAATGTAATCTGGATGATTTATGACCCCGCTCCTGCTGCTTCAGCTTTGGAAACCTGGCTCTACTATGGCAAATGAGCAGCATGTTAAATATCCTTTTGGAGTCTAGGCCCATTGTGGTTTCCATCAAATTCCACAGCCTTCGGGGAAGGCACATTCATTCCGGGGGTTCAACCCAGTGTGCACCATTATCCAGACTCATTCATTCTAGATTCATGCCTAGGAGATATTTAGTCAATATTTGCCCAGTAGCCTTTCAGTTATACCGTGAGAGCCAGCTATCAGAAAATCTTTAAGCTAAGTACAGTTGATCTTAGCCAATTTTCATGACACTTCTGTCTATTTGTTAATGGAAGCATGGCCATTGTCTGATTGTGTATTGATTGTGGATGAATGCCCATTGTCTAGCTCAGTGCCAGGCAGATGAAAGGAGCTTGATACATATTTGCTAAAGAAATTAAAGCATGTTATCACTCACACACACATACACACACCCTTCTCTTCATCCTCCTCTGTTTCCATGCCTGAGAGCCAGTAGCAAGGGGCAGTGTTCTCTTTGAGACACAGATTTTGGCTCAGACGTGTCTTCAAACTGAACACCCATCTTGAATCCATTATCTCAGGGCCACAAGTCTACAGTAGCAGCTCTTTGTGTGAACAACTGAATCCATATTCATCTAATGGTTAATAGATGATCATGTATTACTACATTTTCCACTCTGTTATATATAATGACAGTGATTTAATTTAAGGGGGTTTTGAGAAGCCACTCAGACCTAGTTGCTTTTCCACTTCTCCTTCTTCACTGAATGGTCATTATCCTTCTGCCTCACTGTCTTGGCCACCTAAATTGGGGGCTTCTGAAGAAAACAATAGTTTTTTAAAGTTATATTTTAGTCATTTTTATAAACTCCTAACACAGCTTTTGGTCTGTCAGGAGATAATCTTAGGAAACCACTTCCTGAATGGTTGTGAGGTATCTGGCATGTCACAGCCACTCTCCAATCCACAATCCAGACAATGGGGAGAACTGAGGACCCTCATTTCCATTTAAGACAGCTGAGACTCAGAGGGCTTAAGTAACTTGTCCAGGGTCCAGCAGATAGACGTATGAGCTTGGACCACCATCCAGATCTATGCAACTCCAAAGCCCTGGTTTTTCCCAGTGCACAGGGCAGCCACCCCTATATCATGGATGCGTGTTTCTAAGATGTTGCATTCTAGGCACTTAGCGGAAAAAAACAGTATTATAATGTGGTCTGAAATGGTCAACTCTGGTGCATGTGGCTTCAGTTCCATCCGTTAGACCTGAGAGCAGAGGTGGAGACCACCTCTCGGGATGTCAATGACGCCTATTTTTGTAGCCCTACAGACAGTTGTGTAGACACAAAGACAATGAGAAGCTGGGTCCTAAGGATGTCACTTTGGAAAGACTCTGGTTCCCTAACCTCTTTCCTTGCTTCTTTCCTACCCTGGCAGTCAGTGCCCGTCATCTTAAGGGACCCCTGCTGCTGCTACTGCTAAGTCGTTTCAGTCGTGTCTGACTCTGTGCGACCCCAGAGACGGCAGCACACCAGGCTCCTCTGTCCCTGGGATTCTCGGCAAGAACACTGGAGTGGGTTGCCATTTCCTTCTCCAACGCATGAAAGTGAAAAGTGAAAGTGAAGTTGCTCAGTCGTGTCCGACTCCTAGCGACCCCATGGACTGAAGCCTACCAGGCTCCTCCACCCATGGGATTTTCCAGGCAAGAGTACTGGAGTGGGGTGCCATTGCCTTCTCTGATAAGTGACCCCAGTATATCATTATTTTCTGAAAGCTTTAGGATCCTCACTAGAAATCACAGAAGTGATTTGAGTTGGAAGAAGGAAGGTTCTGAATCAGATTCTGTAAAGGACAAGTTTGGAAATGTGTCATTTTCACAAGCATCCCTAATCATGGCACTAATCCACTTCCCTTCTTCTGAAGGGGTTCATTCTTCTGCAAGGCAGGGGCTTCTAAAGCAGGCTTATATTCTCCATTTCTTCACTGTTGAAAATGATACTCTGACAAATACTCTTGACCATTCACTTTTGCCATCTCTGACTATTTCCTTTGGACAGGTTCATAAATGGTAAGACAATGTAAAAGCATGGACATTTGCTTTATTAAAATGTTTAAAAATATACATTATTTCCCAGTTGTATATTTTAAAAACTGAAACAGTTTATAGGCTTGCAAATATTTAGTGAGTGTTCTTTTTTCACTACGTCTTCATTAACATTAACATTTTAAATGTTTAAGGTATCAAGTAAGCAAATATTTTCTTTGTTGAGTTTCTTTGTTTATGGGTAGACTGAACACTTTAAGAAATGTTTATGTTGTTTAAGGAAATGATTGAGGCATTATTATATGATGTTCTCATATGGACTATGTCAGTCAGAATTGATAAGTCAACAATAATAAAATAGGAGAAGGGACTCATATTTGCAGGACATCTGTAATTTAAGGGAGAAGGCAATTTTAATTATTTACTTAGTCATTATTCCTGAACAATGACCTCTAGCATCTCTTAGCTGGGGTTGCAATGAGTCTTTTAAATATTTCACTGGAGGTTTGTGCCTGGTTTGCTTACATAGTGGTGAATAGTTTTAAATTTATTTTACAGGGAGAAGATGATTCTTTTTTTTTTTTTTTTATGTCCCCATAATTTCAGGGTTATGCAATTTATCTGAGAGCTTAGAGAACTAGCAGAAATACAAGAAAATGCTGCCCCAAATTGCCATATGCAATTTCTTGTCCAAGGAAGACTCCCTCCATAAGACCATTTGCTTCTGCATTTTGGATGGAGAGGATATAGACAGCTGTTTCATCTCAGAACTTTTAAAAACAAATCTAGTGAAAGGTTGGCAGTTTGCTCAGTAACTAACTTGTTGAATGTATCCCTAATGGAAAAGCTCACTAACCCACTTTTTAGAGTCATTTTCCCTGGGACTGGCTGGTCAATGTATTAAGCTTTATGAAAAAGGTTCAAAGCATTTGAGGCCATAATAGCCTATCTGATGGTGAGAAGTAGGCTTCAGTTTGCTGATGGACAAAGAGGAGGAATAATTGCTTCCCTGACCATCCGTGGCTCTGCAGATAAACGTGACATCTGACCTGATGCCGCTGTTGAAGTCCACAAAGGACCTTGACCCTGAGGGTTAAGTAGGGGAACAGTTGGGAGCAAGGAGAAAGTTCCAGAAGCTTGGTGCTTCTTCTGCCCTGTTTTCCTGGAGAAAACTGCTACTTATGCCTGAAGCTCTTCTCTTCTAACCATCTTGCTCACTGCAGGACCACAGCATGGAAGGCTAGAACATTGCATGTAAATGGAGGGAGACCCAGAAAGTTCTCTCCTCAGCTCCACAAGCATCTGGGATCCCACCAACGCCTCAGAGAATAGGATTGCTTCACAGGCAGGATTTCTCAAATCAAATCTTTGTCAATTGTGTCTTCTCAAGAAGCACATGTATACACATACACGTCATCTGCTATGACTGGAAGAATTTCTGTTGAAGTCCACAAAGGACCTTGACCCTGAGGGTTAAGTAGGGGAACAGTTGGGAGCAAGGAGAAAGTTCCAGAAGCTTGGTGCTTCTTCTGCCCTGTTTTCCTGGAGAAAACTGCTACTTATGCCTGAAGCTCTTCTCTTCTAACCATCTTGCTCACTGCAGGACCACAGCATGGAAGGCTAGAACATTGCATGTAAATGGAGGGAGACCCAAAAAGTTCTCTCCTCAGCTCCACAAGCATCTGGGATCCCACCAACGCCTCAGAGAATAGGATTGCTTCACAGGCAGGATTTCTCAAATCAAATCTTTGTCAATTGTGTCTTCTCAAGAAGCACATGTATACACATACACGTCATCTGCTATGACTGGAAGAATTCATTGGCTGCATGTAGGGTTGCCCTATGCATCGAACAGACTGAAGCTATCTTCTGGGTATGATTTGAAGACCAAAAGTCATTCAGTCACAGTTTCAGAAATAACCCATTAGAGTAGGCTCTTCTGGGCAGAGTATTGGCTCCAAAGAATCTTCTCTAGGTGTCAACACACTAGCCAGAAGGAGGAGGTATTACATTTACCCATCAGCATGACAGTCACCTTCCCCATTAATACAATCAATATCTTGGCTTAACTAGCTGCCACAAGGCACGAAGATGGACTTGTTAGGGGTTCTGGGCCCCCCAGAAAGCTTTGTAGGACAAACTTCTCCCTAGTGATTTTCTTTCAGCCAATTCTAGATATCCATTGTAAGTCCATTAAGTAAATAAGAAATAATTCTGAAATATATCTTAAATTCTGCTTGTGAAAACGTAGACTGTCATCTTCATGTTTAATACAAGTAAATTATCTAGAAGCCTTGGGAGTCTGCTCCAGTACTGAGCATAGCAGGGCTATGCCTTGGCTAGTGTATAGGATTCTGGGATGCTCTGCTCTGCCTGTTTTGTGTTCCCACCTCCATTCGATAAAGGCATGCATCTTGTTGTGAAGGGCATTGGGCTCAAAACCTGTATCACCTTTACCTCATCACTGACGTGCATACAGGGCTGCTCCCTGCTCCCCATTTCCAATCACAGTCAATCAGACTGGGCGCCAACCCAGCTCCTGCTCTTGGTGGAGAAGAGAGACAAGTTGCATGATGCAAGACAGAGAGATTTTGGAGCCTGACCACTCGGGTTCATTCGGGCACCTCATTTGCCCTAGGCACAGCCATTATCAGACAGAAACTACGGAAGTGAATTCAGAATTATTACTGAATGCATCTAAAGGATATTCAATTCTCCAGTCCACCCACATTTAATTATTTTTATTCTTAGTCCCAAGTTGCCTTTTCCTGACAGTCAGCAAGCTTCAGAGTTGCCACTGCCTCCCTTCCTAGCCAACATCATTTATATTCAGGCTGAAAAACAACGTAGTTCAAAAATAAACAATTAAAAGCCAGCTAAAATTGTTCAAAATAAATAATTTAATTAAAGTCAGCTATGACAGTATTTTGTTATATACTTTAGCTTGGTGGCACACCAACATCAATTTCCAAAAACAACTAAGACCGTATGAAACCAATGGATTTAAACATTGTCCACTTCAAGTTTTGTT
This sequence comes from Oreotragus oreotragus, assembly GCA_006410675.1. Classification (NCBI taxonomy): domain Eukaryota; kingdom Metazoa; phylum Chordata; class Mammalia; order Artiodactyla; family Bovidae; genus Oreotragus; species Oreotragus oreotragus. The sequence continues at coordinate 231,559 of SJYX01009703.1, read as the reverse complement.
TTTATTTTGCCAACGTGTCAGCCAATACTGAAATATGAGAGTTTGCTAATGCAGCAGGCAGGTAAAACAGTAATCCATATTCATCTACTCAAAAATATTTATTGAATGGCTGTTGTAGAGTTTGAGGCCTCCCAGGTGGCTCAGTGATAAAGAATCTGCAAATTCAATCCCTGGATCAGGAAGATTCCCTGGAGAAGGAAATGGCAACCCGCTCCGGTATTCTTGCCTGAAAAATTCCATGAGCAGAGGAGCCTGGTGGGCCACAATCCATGTGGTCGCAAAGAGTCAGACACAGCTGAGCAACTAAACAGCAGCGACAGTTGTAGAGTTTGGACTGGGTGAGGGCAGGGACTGGGGCTGCCTTGGCGCTGGCCAGAAGGAGGAGGCAGGACGTGCATTCAGCACGTAGCGCTGTCCGGCATTCAGGGCAACTCGGAGAATCATTTCTGAGCAAACGACGGAGTGCAGCAGGCTCTATGCTAGCTGCTTGGGATGAAGAGATAGGTGCTGTCAAGGGGGTCAGAGCCTAGAGTTGGAGAACAGGCATTAAGCTAATTTTTCAGACTTTCCTCAGGAAACCAGGAAAACCATAATCAAATCACAAGGGCAAAGAGACAAGGACGCCAGGGCTGTGCCTTCTGACCCACATAGTAGGGTCCCACTTTCTCTTTCTAAAAATAAGAGCCCAGGCTTAGAGAAACCCAAAGAACCCTTCTGAACTTTTTTCACTGCCTGGAATAAGCTGGACCCAAATAGATTTAGTGACTTTTCCACTTTCTGTAGCATTCGGACAGAGCCACAGGATTGGGGTCGGTGAATGAAATGCTGGCCTGGGACAGAGGCAGGTGTGTCTCTTGGCCGGGCACTTCAGGGGAGGCTGGGCCATGTCCTGAGGAAGCCGCTGGCAGGAACGGGTTATGTAAGCACTTTGTGGAAATGTCGCTGAGGCGAGATATTTTCTGTCCTCCTGCAGCTCTGCGTTGCTGGGCTGTAGTTGGCCGGCTCTCACTGCCGTTAGCAGGCAGGACAAGCCCTGGACAAGCCCCAACTGCAGCTGTGTCTGGGAGGACCGTCCTCAGCAACTCTGTTAGCCGCTGGGAGTCAGCCCAGGGCGGTTCTGATGGGAGATGCCCTTCCCCACCTGCCCTGGGTCCTCTGCAGCTTCTCTATGTGGCTGCCTCACAGGGGAGGGAGCCTGCAGGGATGCAAAATGCCAGTGGAGGAGGAGGGCAGGCCAGGCTGTCCCCATGCTTTCACTCCTACTAGCATCAAATCACACCAGTCTAATTTAAAATAAAAGACCTGGAGCTTGCCATTCTTGTACCTCTGCCCGACACATGCCCCCATAAAGCTGTATGCAAAGCATATTCCCAAATAGGTGGCGTGGCGCCTAAGAAAAATTCATTCCCCCCATTTTAAGTCAAATGCTATAGTTACCACATCATCCAATGCTTATCCCCTTGCTTCCCAACTTGAATTTTGTCCCAGCTTGCCAAACGAGCCCATCAGGAAGTCCTGAAGTTTCCTGGTTACTAAAGAGGGTACATTAAACAAACAGAACAAATCGAAATGATGTCTGGATTGGATTCCTGGCATGGCTGTTAGCATCTCAGTTTCCCCACTGGTAAAATAATGAGCAAAGTATCTCAAAAACCTGAGCAGAAACCTACCACAGATGCAGCTGTTATTGTCATGGTGTTGTTCCAACAGGAATCAAAACCACGAAGGGACACTGAATTTTCATTCGGACAAGAATGAGGTTTAGCAGCGCCGTCATTCGGAGCCTTTGCTTAGGTTCTGATGTAGGATTAAAAGGTGACAGTTCCAGAAATATCAAAAAGAGCCACAGAATTAGAGCAGAGCACATACATACGTCCTCACCACAGTGTAGTTAGCCTGTGGCAGTGCAGGCAAGAAACTAGAGAGGTGGCAAAGGAAAGTAAAACCTCAAGTTCAAAGCAAGCATCACATGTCCAGGTTAAAGAAAGCACGGGTGAAGTCACTGATGAAAAAGCATTTCATCTTGAAAGAGACGAGCCTAATTTCAACAGTCCCAAGTCACCAACATTTAACAACATATTATACAAAGTTCCATGTAACACAGCCTGGACTGATTTTAAGAAAAGGAACATCCACAACGCTACTCTGAATAGCCACCATCACGAACAATGTGCAGGCAAGTCAGAAAACGTGGGTTCAAATCTCTGGCTCAGTTCAGCAGCTGTGTTCTGTGGTTCCTCCACACTGTTGACTTCTGCCAAAAGGAGCCATGGAGTGTGCAGCAACACCTCGGTACAAACAGCACAGTGGGACTCTTGTTACTTCTCTTTACAAATCCTGAAACTGATGCAAAGACATTTGACTAGACCTCCCTTCTCTTTGCTCCTTTCATCTGCTGTTTCAACCAAATACTGTTTTATGTATAGCAGACTTAACTCATGTCCAGATTGGTCCAGCTAGGAAGGGAGGGAGGAAGAGAGAAAGAAGAAAAGGGAAGAGAGACAGACACGGTGATTGTGTCTCTGTGTTAGAAAGTTTCTCTCTATCTCTCTGGATTTTTTTTTTCCCTAGAAAATCAGCTTTCTCTTTTACAGCAAGGCTGCCTACCTTAATGTGAATCCGCACTGCGGGCTCTCCAGATACCTGAAATAAAGCCTGAAATAAAGCTACGTTTCTTCCATGACTGGAAACTGTTTCCTGAAACAGTTCATATTTGCTCTAGTGTCAGCGGCCACCAGGAAGAAACCAGAATCATCCGCTGGAAAGTCTGAGGGCTAAAACGTGTCAAAGTGCTGAGCAAGGTGTACCTTCTATGCACTTCCTGGAGCTTGTGGGGAATCCTGTGAAGGTTTGCACTCGGAATATACCATTGCACTGTCAAGTTCAAGGGCAGGCTGACAGGGGTTGTATTGTGAGAAGTGATAGCAATCCCTTGAATATTATTTTGATGATTATGAGTTCAACTGGAAGGCAAAGATGCCAGGCTCTTACTTGAATTTTACAAAACCTAAAAGATAGCTCACCACTTTGTGGAGTACCAAAATAATTCATCCTTCGATTCAATAATTACTGTTAAAGGCTTCGTGATGGGAAACCACCTTCCAATAACGATAGGGAAGTCATTTCAGTGGATCGAGACACCTGATCTGTTTTCTCAGTTGGACAGCATGAAAAATCAGAAACTAAACACAATTAATATGTACATTCCACAAATCTGTGATTTTTTATGCTATTTGAATACAGGACTTTATAGGTTGGAAATAATACATATGCTACTTATTTTATACATGGCACTACAAAATCAGCCAGTCAGCACACTTGGTAAAAATGCCTAACTTGAAACAGGAAGACCTCTGGGAAATGGGGCAGAAGTAGAAACAGATCCTGCCTTTTATATTCAACATGAAAATATTTTATTTGTGCCAACAAAGCCTTACTCGTAAGACAGTTTCAGAGCTGTCACATTTGAGATAAATTCCACATCTTGTCCAAACCTTGCATTTTCCCTGAAGGTGGGATCATTTAAGAATAAATGTCCAGAAAACACTGTATCTATTCAGGTACCTCTGAAATGAGCTGCTAATAATCATGTCCCTCAGATTCACCTTGATATATATGATTTTCTTTGCTTGATCTTACAAACTATTATTCTGAAAATTTCACGTTAGGAAAGGTTACAGGTACTAAGAGTTACATGAGAAAAAGTTACATATGAAAAGAGAACCTGACCATTGAAAGAAAGCGGCTGAGAAGTTTCCCGATGAGGCAAGAATAGGGGAAGAGAGAAAGTGCTGTCTCCTATCCGAGTGTGAGCATCCCTCACGCTCCCCTCTGGCCCTTATGTGTTGGTTGGTTCTCTGTACAGCTGCTCCTTTCCATCCCAGGCTACTGTGAATGATGCTTCCTCGTTTCAGGCAGAATGGCTGCCCTGGCCCCATCCCTCCTGGCTCAGGGCAGGACCAAATTAGAGGACACCATCGGAGACCATCTGCTGATACTGGCTCATCACAGTAGCCTCCTGTTCCTTGTTTCTCCCCTAATTCTATTGTGAAAGCTCCAGTACTTTGGCCACCTGATGTGAACAGCTGATTCATTGGAAAAGCCCCGGATGCTGGGAAAGATTGAAGGCAAAAGGAGAGGAGGGTGACAGAGGATGAGATGGTTGGATGGCATTACCGAGTCAATGGACACAAACTTGGGTAAACTCCTGGAGATGGTGAGGAACAGGGAGGCCTGGCGTGCTGCAGTCCATGGGATCCCAAAGAGCTGGATCCCAACTTAGCAACAGAACAATAACGACTGCACACACAGGACTGCCACAGCCTCCCAACTCTACCATTCTGCTGTGTTCCTCATTGTAGAACTAGGTTTACAGAGTGAACTAGGATGGCAGTCCTGATTTACAATAAGGCCTGTTAGAGGAGAAAACCAGCCACTTTGTTTACCCAAGGGAGAACAGCATCCATGACTGCTCAGATGTGTCCCTTTCTCCTTCCTGAATGTTCTGTGTGTCAGAACCCAGAAGCAAATGGACAGAGATGGTACTTTGGAGTCTCATTTGATGTTAGGGTTCTTTGTTTACTTGTTGCTGTTGATGTTGCAGTTTCTAAAATCCACATGCAGAACTTTATTTCGTTCGTGGGATGTTAATATGTTCTTCCAGTGGGTTTTGATTTCATTGTGTTTTCTCAGGTTTTGTAGTAGTGTTATTTTTATCACAAATGTAATGAAGGACAGATTTGAGGATGGCTTTTAGTAGACCTAATTTCTCAATCATTAATTAATTTCGGAATCACTCATTTCCATTTATTAATGAATCATTGCTATAAAAGATGGTAAGTCGTGACTTTTCTTGCTATCCATCTGCTGATTTCTAATTGTTAACATAAACTCTACATACACCCATGCATGCCCAGGCACACATAAACACACGCTATGCTATTTGGAAAAAGTCAGATTCAGTCCTGTGATATGTACCTTGTGTCTCCAGAATGTTCCCTGACTGCTGGAAAGAAAAGAATGTACAACCTTGGACACTTTGAATCCAAGTGTGTGATGTCATTTCCTGCACAGTCTGTGGACTGTAAATTCCAAAGAATATTAGCAACACAGCTAAAAATGTACCTGGTTTTGTTACCCTGAAGCATCCTGATTTTGAGAAATAGTGTTTTGGGCAGGAAGAAATTTGGGGCACAAAGAAAATACAAAAAGCAGCCCTCTCTTCCAGTCTGCATAGATTTTTGGATGCAATTGATAAACCACTTATATTTCACCCAAAAATGCTCAACAAAGAATTTATTGAAATGTGGCCCTTTCAGTTTAATGCCATCTGCATCTTTTTAAATCACTCAGAAATACTTGCCAAGATAATTAACCTCTGCCACCCTGGCATTTTTCAATTATGTAGCTGAAGCCTGGAAACATATTTATAGAGTGTATGATTCTTAAAGGGTTAAGACCGAAAATGTCTGAAGAAAATCAGCTTAAATATGTTGTACAACAAAACATGTCATTGCGGGTATTGGAGTTAGGCTATGATAATGAATTTCAGACTCAAATACGTTCTTTGATTGTCACAAAAATATGTGAGGATCCAAGAGTTTGCTCTTAGTGTTCAGCTTGAAGTTGGTTGCATTTCATTACCAGAGGCTAATTGTATGAAAACTGTTTTCACATCCAGAGATCCTGAATGAGTAAGGGCGAGCGAGGGGAGTTTACTGGGAATCCAGACAACCTATGTGGATCATTATTTAAAAGAGAGGATTACTAGTGGCCATTGGTATTTAAATGTGCTCAAAAATGAAAGCTAGTCCCTCAAAATCACACCCATCTTTAAAGCCCTGCCAGTGGACTGCTTGCTTCTAAGCACCTCAGTGAAACTGAGAGTCACTCAGTTGAGTCCAACTCTATGACCCCATGGGCTGTAGCCCACCAGGTTCCTCTAACCAATGGGTTGCCATTCCCTTCTCCAGGGGATCTTCCTGACCCAGAGGTTAAACCGAGTCTCCTGCATTGCAGACAGATTCTTTACTGTTTGAGCCACCAGGGAAGCCGCCTCAGTAGCCCTTTCTGAAAGGATATGGACATTTCTCTGGAGTCCATAAGAGTTCTCCGTTAAATCATTAAGTATGTCAATAACGTTGAACAATCAAACTGGAAGAAAATATGCTATTCATCAACTTCTTCCAGAGTGTTTATTTATTGTAATCATTCATCATCACCAGCCCAAGAAGTTGCTTATAATTAAAAAAAAAAACAAAACTGGTTTTGATTCTGTGCTTTGGTTAAATACCATATAGTACAAACCTAAGAGAAAGATGGGCATATTGCCTGATAACGGATTACAGTGGAAGTGAAAGGCTGACCTACAGTCAGGAAATGTTAATCATTTTTACACCAAAGTGAGTGTAACGTTTCTATAGGGAAATTACTTCAATCTGGTCAGTGCAAGGAGCAGTTTGTATAATCGGATTGCAAATAAGGTTTGATCACATTCCAGCTTAATCTACTCTCTGAGCACCATTTACCGCACTAAATCAAACCCAAGGAAGCTGCCGGCGCGGTTTTACAATCATTACACCCAAGGGGCAGGGACTCCGTAATAAACAGCAAATAAATTGAAGCACTGACTTGCCTGCTACAGGGCATTTCTAATTATCCTCTAGTTTAGCTGGAAATTGTCATGCTCTCATCACAGCCTATTTTAACTGCTACTGAATAAGAGTGATACTTTTAGGCTGAATTAATTGAGAATATGAGGAAATGTAGATTGTACCTCCATCTTCCCCTTCTCTCCCTTCCCTGTCAACTTATTGTAGGCATTTAAGAAGACCTGAGCAAACTATTTATTCTGCCTTCATTTTTCTGCCTCCTCTTTGAGAGAATCAAATGTAATGTAACAACAACATGCCTCGTTTACTTCAATTACAGCCCGGAGAACCACCGGAATGGACAGCGCTAATAAAGATGACTTGTAAATCCTCCCAAATGGGCTGGCAGAGTAAAGATGGCTGGTTCCATGTTCGAGCTGACAGGCAAGTGGAGTTACCAGTCTGGGGCATCACATGATAGAAACTGAATCAGAAAAAGTAACTTTGCCAGTGGGGCTCCATGGGGTGTGTGTGTGTTTGTTAGTCACTTAGTCATATCCAACTCTTTGTGACCCCATGGACTTTGGCCTGCCAGGCCTCTGTCCATGGGATTCTCCAGTCAAGAATACTGGAGTGGATTGCCATTGCCTTCTCCAGGGGATCTTCCTGACCCAGGGATCAAACTCCCATCTCCTGCATTGCAGGCGAATTCTTTACCTGAGCTATGGAGAAGTCCACAATTACGGAATTCTCCAGGCCAGAATACTGGAGTAGCCTTTCCCTTCTCCAGGGGATCTTCCCAACCCAGGGATTGAACCCAGGTCTCTTGCATTGCAGCTGGATTCTTTACCACAGCTGAGCCACAAAGGAAGTCTAAGAGTACTGGAGTGGGTAGCCTATCCCTTCTCCAGCAGATCTTCCCTACCCAGGAATCAGTGACCTCTGATATATCTCCACCATTGACACCCCCAGCTGTCCTGCGAGCAGAATCAGGAAATCGCTAGTCCAGGGATCAAGATGAACAAGCTCATGATCAGGTTTTGAGCGTCATAGAAATCTTTGCTTGGGTAAGTGTTATTGGGAGATGAGGACTGTAAAGTGTTCATATCCTATGATTGATGTGAAATGTGGGCTATTGAAACCATCCTTTATGCAAAATGATCATGAGAGTTAAGAAGTTAAGGTATAAGATAATCACTTCTCTTTCAAGTTCAAGGACTGTGACTCTTAGGTAAATAAATGCTCACTGAAATGGATGTCCGTGGTACCCAGTATGGAGGCTAGTCTTCCTAAATAAGAAGTGACTTAATTATTCTGAGCTTTTTAAAGTGAGGTGAGGAAAAGAGGATATGCCCTCTACAGGAAAGCAGAAGGTTCTAAGTAACCCGGATCTGCTCTCAGCTTCCGCTTGCCCACCAACCTCTGTCTGCCTTCCTACCTTTAGAGGGAAGCTTTTAAAATGATTTTATTGGCTCCCCTGGGAATCTCAGGATGAAGGATGAATAACATCCTGTATTTGTGAAGCTCTCTGACTTCATATCAAACAGCACAGGATTCTACCCCGCCCACCTTTCCAGTCCAGCAAAGCAATTGTACAGCCAGACTGGGGAGGGGAAATTTCTTTCTCTCTACTCAGATCAGCATGGGGCTTTCCCCAGGGGTGACAGTGGTAAAGAACCTGCCTGCCAAGACAGAAGACATAATGAGACGTGAGTTCAGTTCCTGGGTCAGGAAGATCCCCTGGAAAAAGGCATGGCACCCCACTCCAGTATTCTTCCCTAGAGAATCCCATGGACAGAAGAGCCTGGCAGGCTACAGTCTGTGGGGTTGCAAAGAGTCAGACACAACTGAAGTGACTTAGCACATACTCAGATCAGCATAACTTGGGGAATAGGAGGAACTTCTCTTCCGCCTCCATGCAAAGCAAGGCAGGGTCACCCACAGCAATCAACTTGCATTACAAAATAGTCTCTGCTGAGGAATTTCAAAATAGCTCTCATTACATTTGTATATTTTCTAAAATGTGAAAGCACCAAATAGGTGGGGATTTTATGACTGGGTGTCGTTAACTACAAAGAATTTCTCAAAGATATATTCGTTTCCTCCCTGCAGATGGTAGGAAAGTTGTGGCCCTACGCTTCTCTATTTAGGAGCTCCGAGGAGCAAATGTGACTGCCAGCCTCTTTCCCTCCAAACTTCCCCTCCTGCCCTCGCAGTGGGAGGAGAGTTCACCACAGAAGTGTTGTTATGATGAGGCACTGTTATCTCCTCATCTTCTACAAGGAAGGGACTGTCAAGCATGAACCCCAGGGCACAGGCAAGTAGTCCTCATTAGAGAGATACCCTCCAGGTCCAGCCGTGAGATACAAGTCCTTGTTCTTAAGAGCTGTCACAGCGATGCTGGGTAATACTAGAAAAATGGGACATGTGGGGAAAAAATTTATAGAAAGATTCTCTCAATCAGGAACATGGAACTACCATATTCTAAGAAAGGCTGCAGAAATTGAAATCTCACTGGAGGTGCAAGGCGAGCTAACTTCAATTTAAGCCAATTAAGACCATCTGGACTTAGAAAAAAGATGAAAGGATATTGTCTATTAACAAAAGGATTTTTCCCTTTAGAAAGGTTATCCACAGACTTTCTTTAAATAGACACTTCCTTTAATTACCTATCAAGAACACAGTTTCCCATAAGCTGGTGCTGTCGATCCACTTCTGAGTCACCTTGGACAGGTACGTTGACTAAGTTTCCTGACCTCTAAAGAAAGAACTGATAACGCCCACCTCACGGGATTATTGTGAGCCATAGAACTAAGTAGATATAATACAAATCAGAACTACAGTGAGACACCAGTTCCTGCCCATCAGGATGGCTACTAACAAAAACATGAAGAGGCTGTGGAGAAATCAAAACCCTCGTGCATTGCTAATGGGAATGTAAAATGGGATAGCCTCTGTGGAAAACATGCTGGCAGTTCTTCCAAAAGCTAGACATAGAATTAGTTGCTAAGTTGGTGGCTCAGTTGCTAAGTTGTATCTGATTCTTGTGACCCCATAGACTGTAGCTATCCAGGCTCCTCTGTTCCATGGGATTGTCCAGGCAAAAATACTGGGGTGGGTTGCCTTTTCCTTCTCCAGGGGATCTTCCCAACCCAGGAATCAAGCCTGGGTCTCCTGCCTTGCAGGCAGGTTCTTTACCTACTGAGCTACAAAGGAAGCCCTATAATTACCATATGGTCTAGCAATTCCACCCCGAGACATATATCCAAAAGAATGAAAAGCAGGAACTCAAACAGGTGTCCATACCCCACTGTCCACAGCAGCATTATTTACAACAGTCAGAAGGCGCATGTGCTCAAATGTCCAGTGGATGACAAAGAAAATGTGGTGCACCATATAACGGAAAGCGATTCTGACTCAGGCTAAACATAGATGAACCTTCAGGACCTTGGTGGAGGTTTAGTTGCTAAGTCCTGTCTGACTCTTGGGACCCCACTGACTGTAGCCCGCCAGGCTCCTCTGTCCATGGGATTCTTCAGGCAAGAGACTAGAGTGGGTTGCCACTTCCTTCTCCAGGGGATCTTCCTGACCCAGGGGAACCCAGGTCTCCTGCACTGAAGCAGGTTCTTTACCAACTGAGCTACGAGGGACGTTGAGTTAGTTGAACTAACCCAGGGACAAAGGGACAAACATTGTATGAGCCCACTCATGTGAGGTATCTGGAGGAGCCAAATGGTGATCTCCTGGGTCTGTGGCTACTGCTACTGCTAAGTCACTTCAGTCGTGTCCGACTCTGTGTGACCCCATAGACAGCAGCCCACCAGGCTCCCCTGTCCCTGGGATTCTCCAGGCAAGAACACTGGAGTGGGTTGCCATTTCCTTCTCCTGGGTCTGTGGGGAGAAGGTAAAGAGGAACTGTTGTTCAATGGGTACAGTTTCTGTTTAGAATGATAGAAAGTTCTGGAAATAGGTAGATGTGACAGTTACACAGCTTTGTGAATATTCTTAATGCCACTGAATTGGACACTTTAAAATGGTTAGGGAATTATCTGTAAGTCTGGTGGTTAGGACTCCATGCTGTCACTGCTGATGGCCCAGATTTCGATCCTGGATTCGACCCCTGGTTGGGGAAGTAAGATCCCACAAGCCTTGCAGCATGGCCAATAAAATACATTAAAATTAAATAAAATAGTTAAAAGGGTAAACCTTATGTCTATTTCACCACAGTAAAAAAAAAAAAAACGCCAAAAAATACTCAATAGCTAAAAAAATATCACATCTGATACAGAGGTTTCACATATGGTAGTTGTACGTGAGTAATTTGACATCTGTGAAAGCAGCCTGCCTTCATTTTTAAGACCTGTCCTTACTTCTTCAGTGAGTGTCACCCCCATCCACAATATATTAGAATCCCCTGGGGCACTTTTTGAAATATACTGATGCCTGGACCTCAGCCCAGAGGGTAGTCTGTGAACAGTATTGTTTGTTTAGTCCAGGGTACTAGATTGGCCCCATCCCTTCATGGGATATAGATGGGGAAACAGTGTCAGACTTTATTTGGGGGGGCTCCAAAATCACTGCAGATGGTAACTGCAGGCCATGAAATTAAAAGACGCTTACTCCTTGGAAGGAAAGTTATGACCAACCTAGATAGCATATTGAAAAGGAGAGACATTACTTTGCCAACAAAGATCCTTCTAGTCAAGATTATGGTTTTTCCAGTGGTCATATATGGATCTGAGAGCTGGACTGTGAAGAAAGCTGAGCACTGAAGAATTGATGCTTTTGAACTGTGGTGTTGGAGAAGACTCTTGAAAGTCCCTTGGATTGCAAGGAGATCCAACCAGTCCATCCTAAAGATCAGTCTTGGGTGTTCATTGGAAGGACTGATGCTGAAGCTGAAACTCCAATACTTTGGCCACCTCATGGGAAGAATTGACTCATTGGAAAAGACTCTGATGCTGGGAGGGATTGAGGGCAGGAGGAGAAGGGGACGACAGAGGATGAGATGGCTGGATGGCATCACTGACTCAATGGACATGNTGAAGCTGAAACTCCAATACTTTGGCCACCTCATGGGAAGAATTGACTCATTGGAAAAGACTCTGATGCTGGGAGGGATTGAGGGCAGGAGGAGAAGGGGACGACAGAGGATGAGATGGCTGGATGGCATCACTGACTCAATGGACATGAGTTTGAGTGAACTCCGGCAGTTGGTGATGGACAGGGAGGCCTGTCATGCTGCGATTCATGGGGTTGCAAAAAGTCGGACACAACTGAGCGACTGAACTGAACTGAACTAGACAAGTACTCATCTTTTTGATGTGCTGTGATGTAAAAGTGTAGGGAAGCACTGCTTGGCTAAAGATACGTCTCTGTACGGAGCAAGGAAGGGTTTTAGCTTCAAGACCGTCTGAGGCCTAGTAAATACTGAGAGACAAACTTGGGAACTAATATTTATGGAGCAATGTCAATATGCCAGGAACACATTCCCCTGTGTTCTATGAGTCCCATTTTACAGATGAAGAACCCGAAGCTCAGATACTTAGTGGACTGCCTAGGTTACCTTTACATAACAAGTATTGTGGATTAATCTGGATTTATAGGTTCTGATTCCACAGTCAGTCTTTTTCAGCTTCTCTTCTCAGCCCAGCAGTTGTCTCATGGTGCAGTATGGAACGCCAGATTGGATTAGAACCAAATCCCAAATCACAGCCTGGCTGGGAGCGGAAAAAGGTCACTCTGGGGATGCGAGGAGGAGCCAGGGCCCAGCCTCTCCGTCCCCTCCTTCCAAGGCCTCGTGCACTCCTTCTTGCGTCTGTGTCACAGGCATCCGATCCCTTCCTAAGCCAAGGCCATCCCACCATGGTGCCCTTTTCTTTTATCAAATAACTAAAACTGGGTCCCTCGTGACTTCTGAATTAATGCTTTCCCTTACAAACCCTAGCTGGCTCCCTTCACTGCCAGGCTGTCTAATGAATATGCTTACTTAGCTCCCGTATTATCATTCCTCCCTTGCTGACAACATACATAATGACCATGAACATAGCTAAGTGTTAGGACTATACTCTCCTTGAGCAGACTGTACAGTGAGGTGACATTTATTAGGTCTCAGAAGGAAGGCAAGTTTGTTCAATGTGTGGCTTATTCCTGGATGATTGATATGACGACACAACTTAACCAACAATACCTACACTGCATAACTAAATATGCTGACGCTATATAACTATACCTACCCTACATAACTAAACTATATCTATACTTCATAACTAGCTATACCTATACTACTTGACGAACTATATCCTACTCTACATAACTGACTATATCTACTCTGCATAACTAACTATACCTACTCTACATAACTAACTATATCTACTCTGCATAACTAACTATATCTACCCTACATAACTAAACTGTATCTATACTCCATAACTAGCTATACCTATACTCCTTGACGAACTATATCCTACTCTACATAACTGACTATGCTGCTGCTGCTGCTGCTGCTGCTGCTAAGTCGCTTCAGTCGTGTCCGACTCTGTGCGACCCCAGAGACGGCAGCCCGCCAGGCTCCCCCGTCCCTGGGATTCTCCAGGCAAGAATACTGGAGTGGGTGGCCATGTCCTTCTCCAATTTAACTAACTGTACCTATACACCCAATCTTTATAACCAACTATACCTACTCTACATAACTAACTATACCTACTCTGCATAACTAACTATATACTACATAACTAACTATACCTACTCTACATAACAACTATATCTACTCTATATAACTAACTATACCTATTCTACATAACTAACTATATCTACTTTATATAACTAACTATATCTACTCTACATAACTATACCTACTCTACATAACTAATTCCTACTCTGCATAACTAAGAATATCTACTCTACATAACTAACTATACCTACACTACATAACTATACCCACTCTACAAAGCAGCTATACCTACACTACGTAAGTAATGCTACACTCATCTCCATGTCGCTCTGTCCTTTTTCAGGTGTCTATTTTATTGAATTTTGCAGAAACCCAGGATAAAGTTTGCAAAAGGGTATATTGGAGCTGTGGGGAGGGGTTAGAGACTGTCTCTTATACACATCTAGANCGCTTCAGTCGTGTCCGACTCTGTGCGACCCCAGAGACAGCAGCCCGCCAGGCTCCCCCGTCCCTGGGATTCTCCAGGCAAGAATACTGGAGTGGGTGGCCATGTCCTTCTCCAATTTAACTAACTGTACCTATACACCCAATCTTTATAACCAACTATACCTACTCTACATAACTAACTATACCTACTCTGCGTAACTAACTATATACTACATAACTAACTATACCTACTCTACATAACTTAACTATATCTACTCTATATAACTAACTATACCTATTCTACATAACTAACTATATCTACTTTATATAACTAACTATATCTACTCTACATAACTATACCTACTCTACATAACTAATTCCTACTCTGCATAACTAAGAATATCTACTCTACATAACTAACTATACCTACACTACATAACTATACCCACTCTACAAAGCAACTATACCTACACTACGTAAGTAATGCTACACTCATCTCCATGTCGCTCTGTCCTTTTTCAGGTGCCTATTTTATTGAATTTTGCAGAAACCCAGGATAAAGTTTGCAAAAGGGTATATTGGAGCTGTGGGGAGGGGTTAGAGATGATGAATGCATCCAGATGAAATGCCCCGCCAGCCCAGTTCTCACTGGCCCAGGGCAGGGGCACTGCTCATTTCCATGTGCCAAAGGCAAACCTTAGACAAGGGCACAGCTGAGAGTCAAAGTTCCCAACACACTCAGCGTTCCAAAGTATTTGATTGAAGTTAGACAAACATTGGGTCTGCACAGATCATTGTCCTCCTGGACTCCTGTGTCTATTTTCACATCCCCAGTTATAACCTAAAGCTGTGTTATTTACTGTAAGATGCCTTCGTGGAAATCCAGAACTCTCTGTTTTCAATTGCATAGGCAGCAGACTGCTATTATCACCTGAACCAGGCAGGGGATGGTTCACCACTAACATGGGCATCAACTTTATTTTTACATGGCAATGCTCAGACTGACTCCTTAGATGGTAAAGAACCCACCTGCAACACAGGAGACCTGGGTTCAATCCCTGGGTTGGGAAGATCCCCTGGAGGAGGGCATGGCAACCCACTCCAGTATTCTTGCCTGGAGAATCCCATGGACAGAGGAGCCTGGTGGGCTGCAGTCAATGGGGTCGCAAGGCACTGGACACGACTGGGCGACTAAACACACAGCCCACCCAGACTGCCTATTTGGGGTTGAATTGTGTCCCCCTAAAAAGATAGACTGGTGTCTTGACCTCAGCTCCTCTTGATGTGGCTTCAGGTGTAAAATAGGGTCATTGCAGATGTGAGCATTAAGGTGAGGTCATTAGGGTGGGCTCAAGTCCAGTGTGACTGGTGTCCTGGAAAGAAAAGGCTGATCCACAGGGAGACTGTGAGGATGGAGGTGGAGAATGGACGTGTGCAGCTGCCAGCCAAGGGATGTCAAGAGCTGGCAGCTACCCTCCCCGTCCCCTCAGGCTGGAAGAGGCTGAGAGGATTCTCCCCAGAGTCCCAGAGGGAGCGTGGCCCCTTCCAATGCCTTGAGTTAGGACTTGTGACCTCCAGAACTGTGAGAGAATAATTTCTGTTGTTTTAAGCTACCCCATTTGGTGTAGTTGGTTCGGGTAGCTCTAGGAGGCCCATCCGCTGCCCTTTTCTTAAGAGTCCACTTGGGAGGATGTCTGTATGTAAAGTGTCTACATGCTGTAGTTGAGCTGTGCTGTTCTACATTATGGTCTTTCTTTTGGTTCTGAAGCAAATTAATTAACATGATACAGAAAAGGGAGAATACAAATGCTGAAGCCCTCACTTTAAGCCCTCATACGCTTTTGTTCTCCATTATTACACCAAATTATTTAATTGGGTCTCTCTGATTGTGCTCAGACACAGAAAAGAACACAGTCTATTGTGAGACACCCTACAACCATAATGCAATATCAAATTCAATTCCCATCCAAAGTGCTTGCTGCTAAAAGCCTGTTCTGTGGCTGCAGATTAATGAAGATCTGCATTGAGCAAAGTGGTGGTCGTGGAGACATTATTTTCCTCCAATAGAAGGCCTATTCTTGAAGAACAATAAAAGCATAGAGAAGCGTTAGTCTGCTTATGGATAGAAATAAATCAAAATGAATAAGAGGGTTGATGGAAATAGCCTGGAAGCAGCAGAGTAGAGCTCTGCAAATACTGTTTTTGTTTTGAGAGAACATTTTCCTTCCTTTTCCCCATCCCTCCTCCCCCTAGAGACCCTCATAAAATGCTGCTGGGTGCAGGATCAAAAGCTATGGAGTGAAGAACAAATCTGAACATTTAAAGCCCAGTTAGAGATAATTAACTTTTTAGAAATGCAGTCCAGGCCAGCCTTGCTGTGTATACTGATGGTGGCGGGGAGGGCAAAGGGAGGGAACTCTGGGTCACGATGCAAATCTGGGGAGAGGAGGTGAGACCCACAGAGGCCCCAGTTGTAACGATGGCGAACAGTCATCACGCTGCTTCCTGCTAATTAGACACTAGATCGATTTTCCATTCTCTCTACTCCCTTTGATCTAAGACTGTTAGGTTTTCTACTCCTTCCCCTTCTCTCCTCTTTTCCAGACTGAGCGACTTCACTTTCACTTTTCTCTTTCATGCACTGGAGAGGGAAATGGCAACCCACTCCAGTATTCTTGCCTGGAGAGTCCCAGGGATGGGGGAGCCTGGTGGGCTGCCATCTATGGGGTCACACAGAGTCGGACACGACTGAAGTGACTTAGCAGCAGCAGCAGCAAATCCTTTTTGCCTTCAAATGACTTATTCTTACCTCCCTGCCGCCCATCCTAATTTTAAAGTGAAAATGAAAGTGAACTCGCTAATTTTAAACCCCACCCTAATTTTAAACCCCATCCTAAATTCCCTGATAGCTCAGGTTGTAAAGAATCTGCCTGCAATGCAGGAGATCCCAGTTTGATTCCTGAGTCAGGAAGAGCCACTGGAGAAAGGATAGGCTACCCATGCCAGTATTCTTGGGCTTCCCTTGTGGCTCAGCTGGTTAAGAATCCACCTGCAATGTGGGAGATCTGGGTTCGATCCCTGGATTGGGAAGATCCCCTGGAGAAGGGAAAGGCTAGCCACTCCTGTATTCTGGCCTAGAAAATTATATGGATTGTATAGTCTATGGGGTCACAAAGAGTCAGACACAACTGAGTGACTTACACTTTCACAAATTCCATAAAGAATCCCTCAATCTGACAATATCAGTCTTCCTTAATCTCTGCTCCTTTCTAAGTTCCCAAGGTACATATTATCTGTGTTGTACCTTTGGCACAGATGTCTCTTGAACTATACACCTGAGCTGTCCAGTATGGTAGCCACCAGCCACATGTGGCTACAGATCACTTGAAAGGTGGCTGGTCTGAACTCTGGATTTTGAAGACTTAATACAAAAAGAAGAGAATAAAATATCATAGTAATTTTTAAAGTTTAATTCTGAGTTGATATTTTGGTTATACTGGGTTAAATAGAATATATTATCAGAATTAATTTCCCCAGTTTCATTCTACTTTTTAAAACATATCTACTGGAATATTTAAATAGTTTGCATTTGTGAAATGCATTGTATTGCCTTGTATTTTTGTTGGACTGTGCTGTTATGTAAAATTCAACATGTAGATCATCTCTGATATGGCCACTTAAGATGGTAGCAATTAAACTAGTATTATTAATACTAGAGGACTGTGGTATTCTGATAAGATATCAAACTCTCCAAATGAAAATTAAATCCCAAGCAACCTTGCAGTCACCTTTTCATGATGCCTGCTCCGTCTATACCCTGCAAAGACTGCTTTTCCAGGCCAGGCAGAGGGGCCTGCCTCACATTGTCTTCACATCTGCAGCTTCCGCTTTGCTCCTCTATTCTCTCCAGGAGGCATTTCCACCTTCCATCCTTCAGTGCCCAGAATACTCTTGCCCTATCTCCATAGCCTCCTATCAAAGACCATTCGCAGTCAATGTAAGTGATTGATGATGCTTAATGCACACCCACCCTCAGGTCACTGTTGTTTTAGCAAAGGCCATGACCTCTGAGTTGGCTTAAGCCAAATGAAGCTCTAACTGAAGGACCAGATTCAATGGGAAGCTGGTAAGGGAGGTACTGTTTCAAACATCAAACTTGAGGGAAGCCTCTAAAGTCCCATCACTCCTCACTTCTCCCAGCTGCCCTCCCAACCAGCAGGGGCATTCACAAAAGGATTCCTGAGTGATCCACTGCAGGGCTCCACCCTCTTACCAGAGGCGGTTCTACCATGGCTTTAAAAAAATATGTATCTATCTATTTATTTGGCTGCGCCAGGTCTTAGTTGCGATACTCAGGATCTTCAGTCTTTGTTTCGGCTGCAGGATCTTCTGTGGCAGCATGCACACTCTTAGGTGTGACTATGGGATCCAGTTCCCTGATCAGGGATCAAACCAAGTCCCCTGCATTTGGACCCTGGAGTCTTAGCCACTGGGCCACCAGGAAAGCATCCCCTAATGAGGCTTAACACTTACATTCTCTTCTTTTCATCTATTAACCACATTGTGTCTGATCAGGAAGCTTAAAGCCTGCTTAGTATTTTTGCAAATAACCTCAAAAGCACTCCCTGGCAGTAAGTTCTAAGAATCCATGTCATCTCTGCTCGCCAATTCTTCTTCACTGCAAGGCCATTGCTCAAATGACTTGACTCAAATCCTAGGGACTGTAATCAGTTCATGATGCAAATAACTACAAACTGTACAAGGATCCTCAGCAATCGCAGACAAGCCCCTGCCTGTGTCTGGATGACGCAGTCCACACACTTAGAAATGCAACATGTTTCCTTTTACTTCTTCTATGAAGTTAATTGCTATTTTAAGTCCCCGTTCCCTGGGAGTTGTTGTTCAGTCACCCAGTTGTGCCCGACTCTTTGCAACCCCATGGACTGCAGCACGCCAGGCCTCCCTGTCTCTAACTATCTCCCAAAGTTTGCCCAAATTCATTGTGGCGGCTTCTTTCTCACGTTCTGGGATGCTTACATTGCGTTCAGGCATTGGGTCCCCATGAAGTATACTTCAATATCCTCAACAAAGCCACAGTTGTAATGCTACTTAATGTCTTCTGTGTAATGACTAACGTTTATCTGTGTTTTCAGGTCATTTGCATTCTCTCAGTCTTCTTGATGTACATGGCTAGGGGGAATATAGAATTTCTCCCAAAACATTTTGTTACACAAAACGGAAACAATTTATCCAAATATGTTTTCTTTTTCCTTCACATTTTAAAATCTCAGAACTAAATTTACTGTCCAATTAGTGACATAATTTTATGTACACGAGAAAGTAATGTCCCCGTGAGTAGGGTCATATCACTGTTTTGTCCCTGATGCCAGGCACATTGCCTGGCATCTAGGTGATCAATGAATGAATACATTTCCCAGTTGTGGTTACAATTCCTTTACTTCTTGGGCTATTTCTGCTCTTCGTGTGTATGTTTTATTGTGCATCACTTCAATTCTCTTTTGGAATTAGGTGGAAAACTGAGAAGGGAGGTGAGAAAATAATGGAGAGAAGGAAACGGAATGATGGGGTAATATGAAAATATTTTCTGTGTGACTTTACCAGTTGACAATGCAACATTGCCCTTTACCTTTTTCTAGCTACATCTTTTTCTATAACCTTTTCTACTAGTGTATTTTTAATGAAGTTGTGCATTTAATATTTAATATATGTAAAACCGATCAAAAAGAGATCACACAGAACAGGAAATTCATCTACCCACCCCCAAAACCATGAACTGGGCTACTATCACTAGGGAGCTTCCCTCGTGGCACAGCTGGGAAAGAATTTGTCTGTGATGCGGGAAACCTGGGTTAGATCCCTGGGTTGGGAAGATCCCCTGGAGAAGGGAACAGCTACCCGCTCCAGTATTCTGGCCTGGAGAATTCTATGGACTGTATAGTCCATGTGGTTGCAAAGAGTCAGACACGACTGAGAGACTTTCACTTTTGAGTGCCTTAAAACAAGAATTGTTCAAATTTAACTTAGTTTTGTGTTACCTGACGGTGGGCCTCCCTGTTAGGTCAGTGGTAAAGAATTTGCCGGCCAGCGCAGGAGATGAGAGTTTGGTGCCTGCGTTGGGAAGATCCCCCTGGAGAAGGAAATGGCAACCCACCACAGTATTCTTGCTTGAGAAGTCCCATGGACAGAGAAGCCTGGCAGGCTACAGTCCATGGGATCACAATGAATCAGACATGACTTAGCAACTAAACATTATCAACAACAACAGTATCTAATAATATACTTAGATTTTTGAAAGACTGATTCATTTGGCCAACAGATATCCTGTCAAAACACTACGTACATGAGACTCTAACCTCTGGAACGATAGTTTCCTTTTGAAAATTCTCCCAATTGTACTTTGAATTTAACTAACCATAAGAAATCTCCTTTTGAAAATAAAGTCATTAAAAGTTGGATAGTGTTACTATTGAAAAATATTCTTTATGAAGAAGTTGATTTCTTTGATATAATATTCATTTCCCTTGGGGAAACACCCTTAATAAATGAAAATATTTTTTACAGCAAATAATCTATTGCTTTAAGTTCATTTAAATGGATTTGATAATCTGTTTCAATTCCTGTGGCAAATTCCTATGAGGAAGGAATTTTAATTAAAATAAAAATAATGTATGCATATGACTTTTAAAAAGTACCAAATAGTAGAAAGAGTTTATAATGGAAAGAATAGTTCTTTGCTCAATTCACCCCATGCTCAACTACCTCCCTAGAGAGACACAGGAAATTCAATAATCCCTACTTTTAGTAATTCTGGTGGTTACCTCCATATCTCCAAATGACAACTTCATCTTTATTTCTTTATTTTTCAAGAAGATTTGATTTCACTTATCCTCCTCATCTCCATGTTTTAATATCATTATGTTCTACTTTTGTTTACCTCTGCATAATAGTAAATATGCTTAAACTTTACATTTCTCATTCTGTTAACTGAAAACAGTATGTCTTAACTCCCAAGTTTGTGACCAAAAGATTATTAGCTCCCCTATCCTTTTCTGCAGCTCTCCCCCAACTTTGACATCCCAGTTTGACCATATTATTTAAAAAAATAAAAATTGGGAAAAAAAGCAACAATGTCAATATGAAAAAACAGGTCACTGCAGATTTAAGTATTATGATTTCATTTCTTTCTCCGTTGCTCCAAAGTGATGACTCCAATTCTACTCAACAAGTATTCTTAAAATAGAACTATCTGTATTAAACTCCTTCACTTACTGAAAAATGCTACAGTTTTGCTTGCTTCAGAGTCAATGTGAGGCTTTGCACAGCTTTTTAATTTTCATGAGACCCTGACAGAGTCTTTTCTTGTTCTCCCTGGTTGGGAGAAAAAATCATCTGCCTTCTTATTATACCTTTAATATTTTTCAGCTTCTTACTCATTCTGTTACTTAGAGTCAACTTTGTTCTTTCTCATGAAGTCTACTGACTTTCTCTGCTAACTAGCTTCATCTTTGGACTGTCACTTTCTTGCTGCTACTGCTAAGTCACTTCAGTCGTGTCCGACTCTGTGCGACCCCATAGATGGCAGCCCACCAGGCTCCTCTGTCCCTGGAATTGTCCAGGCAAGAACACTGGAGTGGGTTGCCATTTCCTTCTCCAGTGCATGCAGGTGAAAAGTGAAAGTAAGTAGCTCAGTTGTGTCCGACTCTTAGCAACCCCATGGACTGTAGCCTACCAGGCTCCTCCATCCGTGGGATTTCCCAGGCAAGAGTACTGGAGTGGGGTGCCATTGCCAATGACTATATTTTTCCCGTGAAGTTTTTAGTCCCCATTTTATCTCTTGGCACTCTGTATCTTTAGTAAATGCCCTAGTTCTTTTGACATCTCATTTTTTTTTTACCATTTAAAGATATCTCTTCATTTCTGGAGACCTCTGTCCACTTGCAGAAGTCTGGATTGATCATTTTCTTAGGCTTCCCTGGTGGCTCAGTGGGTGAAGCGTCTGCCTACAATGCGGAAGACCTGGGTTCGATCCCTGGGTCAGGAAGATCCCCTGGAGAAGGAAATGGGAACCCGCTCCAGTACTCTTGCTTGGAAAATCCCATGGACTAAGAAGCCTGGTAGGCTACAGTCCATGGGGTCGCAAAGGGTCAGACACGACTGAGCGACTTTCCCTTCCCTTCCTTCCTTCCCTTCCTCCTACAGCTATCTTCTGGAATTTCCCTTCTATGCTCTTCTGATTATATATACAGTTCCTTGCCTCTCCTGTTTTCCCTTTTTTGCATTAACTCTCTCATAGTACAGGAGCATATCCACAAAGAATTTTCCAGTCAAGGGTATATGAGAAACAAACTTCACAAATTTTCATATGCCTGAAAGCACATTTATTTTATTCTCCTTCTCACTCTGGCTGGGTATAGAAATCCATTAAAATGCATTATTTTCAGAACTTTGAAGGGACTATCCATTGCCTCTTAGCATCTAGATTGCTGATAAGTCTGGTATTAGTTTAATTGTGGGTCTTTTGAAAGTGATCTACTTTTCCCTCACTAAAAGTTTTAAATATATGTTATCATTCTTGTCATTCTACAATTTTATAATAATTGTCTAGGTGTGGGAGTTCTTTTTTAATACAATCTATTTAGTGTTTAGTTTTTCCCTCGTTTTGAAGGTTTGGGTCTCCATTAGCACTAAAAAACTTCATTATGCTTTGTTGTTATTGCTGTTTTCCTAATTTCCTCATCTTTGGTGTTTCTGTGTTTCTTTCATTTTTGGAACTCTCATTAACTGTGTGCTCCTCACCTGAGTTGATTCTCTAATTCCTTATTCTTTCTCTCATATTTCTTATTTCAGAATTTGTGTTCTGCATTTTTTCTCACTTCTTTATTCTTTAAATGGCCTTCAATTATCCAATTTTAATCTCAACATGAAGAGTTTAATTTTCAGAGTTGCTGATTATTTCTGTTCATGATACATTATTTTTCTTTTCTGATTGTAGTATCTTCTCTTTTCTTCCCATATGTTTTTTGCTTGTCATTCTTTCTTCAAATATCTAGTGATTCTCAGCTGACCATTAATATTTAAGAATGAGGCCATGGAAATGCTTGTAGGAACTCAGTGTCCATAGGGAGTGTTTATCAGCTGGGAAACTTCTTGTGTAAAATGAGCATATACCAATAAATAATTACATGTTGTAAGTCACCCTTCTCACAACAGCTCTCTTTTGTAATTGTCTTATCTAAGTATGGCATCTCCCCAGGATTCTGTCTGGGTGGCTCCATCTCTCTTTGCTGCTATGTCATTCATGGGCATTATAGACAGCTACCGCCTCTATATTATGTCTTGGGCAGTACATTCCATTCCTTCTCTCGCATTTAGAAATGCTTTTTAATCCCTCATTTACTTACAAGCCCATTTAGTTTTCCTTTATTGCTTGGGATTACACTTTTAAATTTTTCTTTACTTTCATTTTAATGGACTCTGGATATGGGAGTAGACATACATGTGCTAACTTCAAAATAGTAGACTAACATTATTAAAATGGTTTATCTACATACATATTGAGTGTGGAGTAATTATGAATTTGAAGTTCTTTTTATATTTATTTCGTTTGCTTAAAAGTGTAGCAGTTAAGAATGTCTTGGACCATAAGTAAAAAAAAAAAACAAAACAGAAAAACAATTAACATTGACTTTAAGAAGTAATGGGCTATTTTTGTCCATGAAAAGAAGATTAGGAGGGTGGTAATTGAGGGTGTTCATTCATCTTCTCAATTGTGTAATGAGAAGCCCAGACTCTTTCTGCCTTTCTGCTTTCCCTCCTTAGTATGGTGGCTTTTGTCCTCGTGCTTGTCACCGCAGGCAAATGGGCCTTGCAGCTCCAGGCCGCATTAATAGCTGAAGCAGAAAAAAGCAAAAGATTTCTCACCCCTCCCTCATTAGGCATGCACTGACTTCTAATTGGGCAAAACTGTGTCATATAGCCACCCTTCTATTTATGGGATCAGGGAAATTACATGCTACCCTTAACTGGGCACCCTGTTACCCGGAACAAAATTGGAGTTAGCAGGGAAGGAAAAAGAATAGATAGACATTGGAGAAACAGCCACAGAGTCTGTAGCAGGGAGCAAAGTATGATTTTTTAAAATAAATGATTTTTAAGCTGTACAAATAATGTAAAATATAAGACACAATGTAAGTGACCATCAATAAGATTGCAAGAATAGACAAGCAAATAGTGTATGATATAATTTAAAACATTCTAGACATTTTAAATCAAATTTGTTATATTTGTTGAAACCATCTGGCAGGCCACAATGTGGTATGAAAAGTTATTGAAACATATCTAGGTGATGACCAAGCTACATAATGGTCCTTGATGGACTGTATGTTTCTACCTCCTTACACAACCGAAAACATTGTTTTCTGCAGGATAAATGGTCTCAGTTTTCTGTGGAGGTTGTTACCCCTTCCACCTTGACAGTCACCATACCCAGATCACCTCCAGATTAGAGCAGGGCCCAAAGCCACCAGTTTTTTTTTTTTTTAAGGGAAGGAAGGTTAAACTGAAACTTAGGAGTTGCTCTTGACTTATAAATACCTGGCATGTTAAATATTTTTTGTGCATTAATATATAAATGTCTGTCCAGGATCACTTCAAGAAGAGAGCAGGGTCCAAGGCCACCGATTTTTTTTTTAAGGGAACGAAGGTTAAATTGAAACTTTAGGAGTTTATCTTGACTAATAAATGCCTGGCATGTTAAATATTCTTTGTGCATTAATATATAAACTTCTTTCTCAGTCAAGGCCGTATCTTTCTGAGACATCTGCCCCAGCAGATGTGCCTAGGACACCAATGCCTTCTGATTACACTTGTTGGCCAAATATCCCAAAGGACTGGGAATCACTAGGTGATGATTTAAATTGCTGGTCTTGGGGTTCAGCAAGTCCTGGCTTCGTGTGTTTTGGAACTGTGAGCTGCCACAAAGACCTTAGGATGTGGCTCTAGAACCAGAAAGGACCAAATTTGGAGGCTGGGGGGAAGGATTCCCCATGCAGAGTGCCTAATGGAAGGTGGATTTTTTTTTTTACACTATTTTCCTGTTATTTCCTAGGGGGTGTTCTTTCTAGTCCTGGAAATATAATACAACAAATGGCTTTTTATCATTCGGGCAACCTGACCAAGAAATATATAAGCAAAAATCTACATTTCCAAAAAACACTATTGTATATATTTATGTGTTTTCTAATTGCTGTGTTGGTGAATTATTCTTGTGACAGCTTTCACATTACACAATAATGACAAGTCATATTGTTTTGCTGTGAACTTTTTAATATTTCATGTCAACCATAGACTGTAGTGTTTATTACAGCTTCCTCATCCTGTAGATGTTTGCCAAATAAAACATCAGGAAGGAAAGTCTGAAAGATTTTTATGTGTGGACCTTTTTTTAACATTCCCTAAAATAAATTTCCTCGCTTAGCAACAAAGGAGCTTTGGCGATAGAAAGCTTTGTCCTGTGTTATAACTTTCATATTACCCTCTCTGCAGCCATTTTTTCTTTGGCTGCCTGGTGGATATCATTCATTGCAACCCCACTTCATTCCTCTGGATTCATAGCTGATGCTCTGTGGACCATAAAATTTCAGCTGCAAAACCAGAACATCTCATTATTTCTGAAATATCAAGCTTGTATCTTCTTGATAAATAATTCCTACTAGTATAATGTATCAGACTAAAACATATTTTCTGAGGCCAGTGAGGTTAAAGCGGCAATCTCACCTTTTTTAATTTTTTTGCCCTGAAGACAGTGATTTCCATATATAGAGTGACCCCGGTTTGTGTTGAACATGGGGAATGAGGATGAAGCATGAAACGACACATATTGCTGTCAGAGATTTGAAATGAGGCCCGCTAACCTGTAGGCAGCCTTCCAGACTAATCAGCCCTTCACATTACCAATGTATTCAGATAGCTCCACACCTTAGCCGGCAACGGGCCGGGAACTTTTCCCTTTCTTCCTTCTGTCTCCCTTTTAAATCAGAGCCAATGACAAACATTACATTTTAATGTAATTCTTCCTTCCCTCTCCTACTCCACTGCAAAGAAAAAGAGAGACAGTGGCCACTGACAGCGGATCTCTGCGACACGGGTCTCTGGTTTCCCTGATGCTTGAGAAGTGGGTGCCACCGTTTGGATTTGCTTCTGAATATACATCAGCCAGCGTTGCTTAAACAGGTGAT
The DNA here is from genome assembly GCA_006410675.1 of Oreotragus oreotragus. Classification (NCBI taxonomy): domain Eukaryota; kingdom Metazoa; phylum Chordata; class Mammalia; order Artiodactyla; family Bovidae; genus Oreotragus; species Oreotragus oreotragus. The sequence continues at coordinate 205,613 of SJYX01009703.1, read as the reverse complement.
AACGTTTTTACTCTTTCAGTTGACAATTGTCAGTGCACTGGAATTCAGGCAGTTACTAGAGTTGGCTGCCTCTTCTAGCATGAGATGTTTTTAAAGGAAAATCAGATCACCGCTCTGAGTTCTGTTTGCTGTACCTTGCAGGATAGCAGTGCTGGGATTGGGAAGAAGTTTTCTCAAACAAAGAATGTGTTTTCTGCTTCCTGAAGCCCTCTCTTTTAGGGTCTGTTTCATAAATAAAGAGGTCTGCTGACGTCTTGCCAAAAAGTTATCTGTCGTAGGTCTGCAACTGAGTAATGTTACAATTAAATATGTATATAAGTGTATATATTTATTTATGCTGCTGCTGCTGCTTAGGCGATTCAGTCGTGTCTGACTCTGTGCGACCCTGTGGACTGCAGCCCACCAGGCGCCTCTGTCTGTGGGATTCTGCAGGCAGGAGTACGAGAGCAGGTTGCCATGCCCTCCTCCAGGGGATCTTCCCTACCTAGGGATCAAACATGGGTCTCCTGCATTGCAGACAGGGTCTTTACCGCTGAGCCACCAGGGAAGTACATATTTATTTACATTTACATGTAATTTAACATGTATATTTGTCTGATATATATATATATAAAACAGAAAAACAATTAACATTGACTTTAAGAAGTAATGGGCTATTTTTGTCCATGAAAAGAAGATTAGGAGGGTGGTAATTGAGGGTGTTCATTCATCTTCTCAATTGTGTAATGAGAAGCCCAGACTCTTTCTGCCTTTCTGCTTTCCCTCCTTAGTATGGTGGCTTTTGTCCTCGTGCTTGTCACCGCAGGCAAATGGGCCTTGCAGCTCCAGGCCACATTAATAGCTGAAGCAGAAAAAAGCAAAAGATTTCTCACCCCTCCCTCATTAGGCATGCACTGACTTCTAATTGGGCAAAACTGTGTCATATAGCCACCCTTCTATTTATGGGATCAGGGAAATTACATGCTACCCTTAACTGGGCACCCTGTTACCCGGAACAAAATTGGAGTTAGCAGGGAAGGAAAAAGAATAGATAGACATTGGAGAAACAGCCACAGAGTCTGTAGCAGGGAGCAAAGTATGATTTTTTAAAATAAATGATTTTTAAGCTGTACAAATAATGTAAAATATAAGACACAATGTAAGTGACCATCAATAAGATTGCAAGAATAGACAAGCAAATAGTGTATGATATAATTTAAAACATTCTAGACATTTTAAATCAAATTTGTTATATTTGTTGAAACCATCTGGCAGGCCACAATGTGGTATGAAAAGTTATTGAAACATATCTAGGTGATGACCAAGCTACATAATGGTCCTTGATGGACTGTATGTTTCTACCTCCTTACACAACCGAAAACATTGTTTTCTGCAGGATAAATGGTCTCAGTTTTCTGTGGAGGTTGTTACCCCTTCCACCTTGACAGTCACCATACCCAGATCACCTCCAGATTAGAGCAGGGCCCAAAGCCACCAGTTTTTTTTTTTTTTAAGGGAAGGAAGGTTAAACTGAAACTTAGGAGTTGCTCTTGACTTATAAATACCTGGCATGTTAAATATTTTTTGTGCATTAATATATAAATGTCTGTCCAGGATCACTTCAAGAAGAGAGCAGGGTCCAAGGCCACCGATTTTTTTTTTAAGGGAACGAAGGTTAAATTGAAATTTAGGAGTTTATCTTGACTAATAAATGCCTGGCATGTTAAATATTCTTTGTGCATTAATATATAAACTTCTTTCTCAGTCAAGGCCGTATCTTTCTGAGACATCTGCCCCAGCAGATGTGCCTAGGACACCAATGCCTTCTGATTACACTTGTTGGCCAAATATCCCAAAGGACTGGGAATCACTAGGTGATGATTTAAATTGCTGGTCTTGGGGTTCAGCAAGTCCTGGCTTCGTGTGTTGTGGAACTGTGAGCTGCCACAAAGACCTTAGGATGTGGCTCTAGAACCAGAAAGGACCAAATTTGGAGGCTGGGGGGAAGGATTCCCCATGCAGAGTGCCTAATGGAAGGTGGATTTTTTTTTTTACACTATTTTCCTGTTATTTCCTAGGGGGTGTTCTTTCTAGTCCTGGAAATATAATACAACAAATGGCTTTTTATCATTCGGGCAACCTGACCAAGAAATATATAAGCAAAAATCTACATTTCCAAAAAACACTATTGTATATATTTATGTGTTTTCTAATTGCTGTGTTGGTGAATTATTCTTGTGACAGCTTTCACATTACACAATAATGACAAGTCATATTGTTTTGCTGTGAACTTTTTAATATTTCATGTCAACCATAGACTGTAGTGTTTATTACAGCTTCCTCATCCTGTAGATGTTTGCCAAATAAAACATCAGGAAGGAAAGTCTGAAAGATTTTTATGTGTGGACCTTTTTTTAACATTCCCTAAAATAAATTTCCTCGCTTAGCAACAAAGGAGCTTTGGTGTATATATTTATGTGTTTTCTAATTGCTGTGTTGGTGAATTATTCTTGTGACAGCTTTCACATTACACAATAATGACAAGTCATATTGTTTTGCTGTGAACTTTTTAATATTTCATGTCAACCATAGACTGTAGTGTTTATTACAGCTTCCTCATCCTGTAGATGTTTGCCAAATAAAACATCAGGAAGGAAAGTCTGAAAGATTTTTATGTGTGGACCTTTTTTTAACATTCCCTAAAATAAATTTCCTCGCTTAGCAACAAAGGAGCTTTGGCGATAGAAAGCTTTGTCCTGTGTTATAACTTTCATATTACCCTCTCTGCAGCCATTTTTTCTTTGGCTGCCTGGTGGATATCATTCATTGCAACCCCACTTCATTCCTCTGGATTCATAGCTGATGCTCTGTGGACCATAAAATTTCAGCTGCAAAACCAGAACATCTCATTATTTCTGAAATATCAAGCTTGTATCTTCTTGATAAATAATTCCTACTAGTATAATGTATCAGACTAAAACATATTTTCTGAGGCCAGTGAGGTTAAAGCGGCAATCTCACCTTTTTTAATTTTTTTGCCCTGAAGACAGTGATTTCCATATATAGAGTGACCCCGGTTTGTGTTGAACATGGGGAATGAGGATGAAGCATGAAACGACACATATTGCTGTCAGAGATTTGAAATGAGGCCCGCTAACCTGTAGGCAGCCTTCCAGACTAATCAGCCCTTCACATTACCAATGTATTCAGATAGCTCCACACCTTAGCCGGCAACGGGCCGGGAACTTTTCCCTTTCTTCCTTCTGTCTCCCTTTTAAATCAGAGCCAATGACAAACATTACATTTTAATGTAATTCTTCCTTCCCTCTCCTACTCCACTGCAAAGAAAAAGAGAGACAGTGGCCACTGACAGCGGATCTCTGCGACACGGGTCTCTGGTTTCCCTGATGCTTGAGAAGTGGGTGCCACCGTTTGGATTTGCTTCTGAATATACATCAGCCAGCGTTGCTTAAACAGGTGATAACGTTTTTACTCTTTCAGTTGACAATTGTCAGTGCACTGGAATTCAGGCAGTTACTAGAGTTGGCTGCCTCTTCTAGCATGAGATGTTTTTAAAGGAAAATCAGATCACCGCTCTGAGTTCTGTTTGCTGTACCTTGCAGGATAGCAGTGCTGGGATTGGGAAGAAGTTTTCTCAAACAAAGAATGTGTTTTCTGCTTCCTGAAGCCCTCTCTTTTAGGGTCTGTTTCATAAATAAAGAGGTCTGCTGACGTCTTGCCAAAAAGTTATCTGTCGTAGGTCTGCAACTGAGTAATGTTACAATTAAATATGTATATAAGTGTATATATTTATTTATGCTGCTGCTGCTGCTTAGGCGATTCAGTCGTGTCTGACTCTGTGCGACCCTGTGGACTGCAGCCCACCAGGCGCCTCTGTCTGTGGGATTCTGCAGGCAGGAGTACGAGAGCAGGTTGCCATGCCCTCCTCCAGGGGATCTTCCCTACCTAGGGATCAAACATGGGTCTCCTGCATTGCAGACAGGGTCTTTACCGCTGAGCCACCAGGGAAGTACATATTTATTTACATTTACATGTAATTTAACATGTATATTTGTCTGATATATATATATAGAGAGAGAGATACATGCACACATACACACATATATATACATACACTGTTTTGTTGTTCAGTTGCTAATTCATGTCCAACTCTTTGCAACCCTATGGACTGTAGCACATCAGACTCCTCTGTCCTCCTCTATTTCCAATGAGTCAACTCTTCCCAGCAGTTCAGTTCAGTCACTTAGTCATTCCCGACTCTGCGACCCTAAGGACTGCAGCGTGCCAGGCTTCCCTGTCCATCACCATCTCCCGGCGCTTGCTCAAACTCATGTCCATTGCGTCAGTGATGCCTTCCAACCATCTCATCCTCTGTCGTCCCCTTCTCCTCCTGCCTTCAGTCTTTCCCAGCATCAGGGTCTTTTCAAATGAGTCAGTTCTTTGTATCAGGTGGCCAAAGTATTGGAGCTTCAGCTTCAGCGTCAGTCCTTCCAATGAATATTCAGGACTGATTTCCTTGAGGATTGACTGGTTTGATCTCCTTTCAGTCCAAGAGACTCTCAAGAGTCTTCCCCTGTACCACAGTTTGAAAGCACCAATTCTTCGGCACCCAGCCTTCTTTATGGTTCAACTCTCCGCAAAAAGAGCCTTAAACCCTTGGTGGACCATGAATTATTTCAAGTGGTCTTTCCGTCTATATGAATACCAACCTTCCAGGAGACTGAATCAGCAATGTCCAAGAGACTCTCAAGAGTCTTCCCCTGTACCACAGTTTGAAAGCACCAATTCTTCGGCACCCAGCCTTCTTTATGGTTCAACTCTCCGCAAAAAGAGCCTTAAACCCTTGGTGGACCATGAATTATTTCAAGTGGTCTTTCCGTCTATATGAATACCAACCTTCCAGGAGACTGAATCAGCAATATTCCTTCATATAAGGAATAAAAAGCACATACAATTCTAAAATGCATTTAATAGCATTACCAAATTTATGGGATCTATCATAAAGATATATTTTCTCCACAGAAAATACAACCACCTTTTGAGTATGGGATCTGATTTTTTTCCTTTGGAAAAAAGACTTCATACGAAAAAATTTAGAAACCATTAAGCCAAGGAAGTCGGACATGACTGAGCGACTGAACTGAACTGAACTGAACTGAAGCCAAGGAAGACGGTGAGTTACCTAGATCCATACTGACAGAGAAATCAGGGCTGGAACCAGAGACCCGCTATAACCAGCTGAGAAAAAGTTGCTTTGACTTCACTTCCAGGGAGTGAAAGCCCCCTTAAGAGGCCAAAAGTGTCAGGTGACCAAATCATCTATAAATACCTCCTGCCTATCCTGGCAGCCATGGTTTCTTGACTGGCTCTGTACCCTCTTGTTGTTCACCCCTCAGTCATGTCTGACTCATTTGTAACCTCATGCACTGTAGCCCTCCAGACTTCTCTGTCCGTTGGATTTTCCCGGCAAGAATACTGGAGTGGGTTGCCACTTCCTACTCCAGGGATCTTCCCAACCCAGGGATTGACCCAGAGTCTCCTGTGACTCTAGCATTGACAGGCGGATTCTTAACCACTGAGCCACCAACAAAAATACATTCGCTTGTTGAAGAGTAATTTAGAGAGCACTTTTCAAGCTTAAATATGTAGAGATTTCTTTCAAGGGGAAACTATATCCTCAAGGGTTGGCATGTGATTTTGATTTTTCATGTTACTTAAAAACATGCAAACATAAAGCGAGGGGAAACTTCCTAATGTTAATGGTCTTGTTATAAATAAAATATAATAAAAATTCCAATCAGCAACATTAAAGCAAGTTGTTATTTTGCTGAAACACTGCTGTAAACCTGTAATATGAAAACATACTGATTGCCACACACACAGATCCCTTTCAAAAGTTTGCCTTAAATGCCTAAAGTGTTCTAAGTGATAATACAATTCCTCTACCGTGTTTCTCTTTTTTAAGCTATTTTAATTTTACAGTACATTCGGTTATCATCAAAAAGAAAGCATCAAACTATAAAATTGTTATGGAGTACACCCAGGAGTACCCCTACCCAAGCATCTGAACACACTAGATAGGGAAACACCATTTTAGATACATAACATCCAATAACGATGAAGGAAATATTGAAGACAACACCCTGAGCAAACACTTTAGGCCTAATGCTATCCAAGATAGCAAAATCCTCCAAAAAAAAAAAAAAATCATTGTTAGAAGTGCAGTGACAAGAGTTCAACATAAACAAGTAAAAGTAGCTAAAAGCAAATTAACCTTTAAAATAAAGATGACAAGAAGACATCTTCTGGGTATGAGATAGGAACTTGTGATAATTTGATGAAACAATTTTAAATAGTAAGTTTTCCTATTTACCAGAAAGTTTGCTCTGGTATTTTGCATTTTTTTATTTAAAAGCTAGAAACAAAATTTTCATGAGAGGGAATATTTCATTGCCTCCTTTATATCCATGAACTACATCCTGTCTAAATTGTGAAAAGCTCTTTGCAGAGCACCTGCCCTTTATTCAAACCTCCTCACTCCACATTCTGAAACCCATGCAATTTGCTCCCAGCCTGTTCTGCAGCCACGAGTTTGCCAACTGGCAGCTGCACCAGTTGACTCAGAAAATTCGGGTTGATTCAGCTTGAATGGGATCTACAAATGCAAATGATTTATGTGTTCACTCTTTTACATTCCCAGAGAACTGCTAGCCAAACCTGCCACCTGTATTGCCCAATATTCACGTAAATGGATTTTGACTTTTAGATAGCCGTTCATTTTATGTGCTGTTCACTTGGGAAATTTTTATTAGATGTCTCTAATTGGGGGGAGGCAGTTTTTTTCCCCCTTCCTTTGGAGTTTTACTGGTATTTTTCTGGAATTAATTCCACAAGGAAGAAACATCTCTTAGGGATCCGTAACTGTAACCATAAAAAGATGTGTGTGTGTGTGTGTGTGTGTTGCCTGGCGTGCTGCAGTCCATGGGGTCACAAAGAGTCAGACAGGACTGAGCGACTGAACTGAAGACTTCTGGGTGAAATTTGTGCAATTGTATTCCTACCATTGTCCCTACAAATGTGTTTAGCATTGTTGCATATTTTATTTCTAATTCTACCCATAAGCCTCTGTGCTGGGCTCTGCTTAGTTGCTCAGTTGTGTCCTGTAGCCCGTCAGGCTCCTCTGTCCACGGGGATTCTCCAGGCAAGATCACAGGAGTGGATTGCCATGCCCTCCTCCAAGGGATCTTCCTGACCCAGGAATCAAACTGGGGTCTCCTGCATTGCAAGCAGATTCTTCACCAGCTGAGCCACCAGGGATGCCCCTATACGTCCCCCTACCCCCAAAATATATTTTTGCAAACATTTTTAAGAAGAGAAAGCAGACTGAGATAAATTTTTTCAGCTTATAACATTTCACAAACTGCTGAGCCACAAGTCAAACTGAAGGCAGATTTCTAAGTGTTCTCACTGTACTGCCTAGAATACAGACAGTCATTGCAGAGAATTCTGATGCTGAGCTGAGGGGCTGAGAAAAGGTACAAATAGAAGAGCATAAACTATTTTGTGACTTTGCATTAGTTCTTCAATAAATATTTACTGAGCAACTATAACACAGAATATTTTGATTAAACACTGCAATTAAATAAGTCATTTGTGCTGAGTCACAAGTCAAGTCTTAGAAATTTCAAATACATCATTATAATGTATAGAAGACATATATACAGTGTGTTCTTTGACAACAGTAGAATAGAGCCAAAACTCATGAGAAGTTAACTACAAAGCTCTTAATATTTGGAAATTAAGAAATACGCTTCAGCTAGACATTCAGGTTTTCTCTTCAGTGATTTGCCTGATTGTATCCTTTGCCCAGATTTTACTATTTCAGTTCAGTTCAGTCACTCAATCATGTCTGACTCTTTTTGTGACCCCATGGACTGCAGCACACCAGGCTTCCTTGTCCATCACCAACTCCTGGGGCTTGCTCAAACTCATGTCCATCAAGTAGGTGATGTCATCCAACCATCTCATCCTCTGTTATTCCCTTCTCCTCCTGTCTTCAATCTTTCTCAGCATCCAACAAGTCAGTTCTTTGCAGCTTCAGCATCAGCTTCAGTCCTTCCAGTGAATATTCAGGACTGATTTCCTTGAGGATTGACTGGTTTGATCTTTCATCTCTCAAGAGTCTCCTTGCATCTCTCGAGTCTTCACCAAAACCACAGTTCAAAAGCATCGATTCTTTGGTGCTCAGCTTTCTTTATAGTCCAAGTCTCACATCCACACATGACTAGTTTGTCTTTTTAATGTCACCTCAAGCAAATTCTTCATATATATGTGTGTGCTAAGTCATGTCTGACTCACTGAGACCCCATGGTCTGTAGCCCACCAGGCTCCTCTGTCCATGGAATTTCCCAGGCAAGAATACTGGAGTGGGTTGCCATTTCCTTCTCCAGAGGATCTTCCCAACTCAGGAATCACATCAGAGTCTCCTGCATTGGCAGGAGTATTCTTTACCACTGCACCACCTGGGAAGCCCCTCTTCATGTATTCAGAATATTAATTATTTGCTGCATATGTGTGTTGAAAATTGTTTATCTCAGTTTCTGACTTTTCCTTTACCTTTATTTTCTTTGGTCATTCAGAAGGCTTTAACTTTTATACAGTCAACTTTGTCATTTGTTTCTCATGATTTTTGTTTTTTTGTGTGTTTTTAATAAATCATTCTCTTTCTTGGAATCATAAAATTATTCTTCTATAATTTAACTTCTTTTTCAGATTCATGTCATTCATGTGTCTAAGGTTTATAATATGCAGTATAAAGTAGGAACCGAACTTTATATTTTTTCATATGGAAAATCTGTTGTCTCAAAACCCAGTTGTGAAGTCCTCCATTTAATTCCCTCTGTTTCCAAAGCCTCCATCCATTCTACTGATTTATTTATCTATCCTTACAGTAGGACTTCACCCTCTAATTCCTAATAAGATAGTAACAAGTGACGTTAAGTCTTGCTCTACATCAGATCTGTTTCGCTGTGGGAGTCAGACACTGGAGAAGAAGCATTCTATGAATTTTATGGCTAATCTTAGTCTTTTAGGAGCCTGGGTCCTGGTTTGTGAACTTTACAAGTGTTTCTAAAGGAATATAGCTTTTCTCCCTCTTCTTAGGCCAAAGTCTAGATGCTGTCACAGAGGAGGCGAGGGCAAGGGGAGTGTCCTCCTCATTTCCTAGAGCCTTATCTCGGCTCTAGGAAAGTCTTACTCTGGATAGAAAGTCTCTGTTATGGAGAATGCCCGGGTGTGAGTAACAAAGGCTACTCTTCTCTTCCCCAGCCAGGGCCAGGAAGAGCTCTTTCTAGATCTTCACTGTGCAATCCTGATCAGGAGTTCCTGGAGGTAATGAAAGTGTTTGCCAACCTCTCCTCCCCACTGCCACCAACAACCGCAAGATGGAGCCCCCAGAAGCTTCCTGCTGTCATACTAGTCCACTCTCACCCTCCAGAAGTTTGTCCAAATTGTCATTTAAATACTCCTACCAGTTTATGCCTCCGGAGGCTTCTGCTTCAGGCCAGCAGATCTGGGCTGTGACTGGGGGTTTGCTTTTTTCCAACACTCTAGTGACTGGACTTCCCTGGTGGCTCAGATGGTAAAGCGTCTGTCTACAATGAGGGAGACCTGGGTTCGATCCCTGGGTCGGGAATATCCGCTGGAGAAGGAAATGGCAATCCACTCCAGTGCTATTGCCTGGAAAATCGCATGGACAGAGGAGCCTGATAGGTTACAGTCCATGGAGTTGCAAAGAGTCGGACACGACTGAGCGACTTCACTTAGGGACATGACTTACCTTGCAACTGCAGTCCTCTAATAAGTCCAAGCAAAGTAATTGACTCCCAGTTTGTTCATCTTTTTGTTGTGAGTGAGCGAGTCATGATATCCAACCTCTTAAATGTCACAGCTGAAACCAGAAGCCCTATAATTTTATTTTATCCTTACAGTGCTTTTTCTTTGTTCTGACATTTATAGATTTTAATTTTGTATTTCAGTTGTTTTTCTTGCATATTTAATATACATCCTTAACTTTATTGGAATTTCAGCTTCAACATCAGTGCTTCCCATGAACACCCAGGACTGATAGCCTTTAGGATGGACTGGTTGGATCTCCTTACAGTCCAAGGGACTCTCAAGAGTCTTCTCCAACACCACAGTTCAAAAGCATCAATTCTTCAGTGCTCAGCTTTCTTTATAGTCCAACTCTCACATCCATACATGACCACTGGAAAAACCATAGCCTTGACTAGATGGACCTTTGTTGACAAAGTAATGTCTCTGCTTTTTAATATGCTGTCTAGGTTGGTCATAACTTTCCGTCCAAGGAGTAAGTGTCTTTTAATTTCATGGCTGCAATTACCAGTGACTGAACTGAAAAGAACTGAATTTTATATTTTTCAATAAAGTACAATATCATCTAGCATCTTTCTCAAATAAAACAAAAACTTCAATGCTCTTTAGCTGCGTCCTAAACTGCTTCCTCTCACTTCCTTCTTATTGTCATCTTAAAACGCACATGCACACACGCACTTTTCAGTCATTTTCTATAGGCAGTTTTTAACTTTGTTTACCAGTTTGGTTTAATATTTTCTTTGAAGTTATCTTTTTCCTCGAATCTTACTTTTTATACTATATAGCTAGTAACCTCTCTTAGTTTTTTTCAGGTATAGTTTTTTCTTCCTACTCTTGATTGTTAGCTGAGTATAAAAGTCTTTTTTGAAAGTATTTTTCTTTTAGGACTTGAAAGATACTAGTCCCTTATCTTTCAGTATCTATTTTTGCTGGTGAGAAACCTTATTGAATCAAATAGTTGTTATTTCTTTGAAGGTAGTTTCTCTTTTACACTCTATGGTAGCTTTTAAGATCTTCTCTTTAGTCCATATATATTTAGTGTTACTGAACTACCACACAATTGCACTCATCTCACACGCTAGTAAAGTAATGCTCAAAATTCTCCAAACCAGGCTTCAGCAATACGTGAACCATGAACTTCCAGATGTTCAAGCTGGTNCACTGTTTCCCCATCTATTTCCCATGAAGGGATGGGACCAGATGCCATGATCTTAATTTTCTGAATGTTGAGCTTTAAGCCAACTTTTTCGCTCTCCTCTTTCACTTTCATCAAGAGGCTCTTTAGTTCTTCCTCACTTTCTGCCATAAGGGTGGTGTCATCTGCATATCTGAGGTTATTGATATTTCTTCTGGCAATCTTGATTCCAGCTTGTGTTTCCTCCAGCCTAGCATTTCTCATGATGTACTCTGCATAGAAGTTAAATAGGCAGGGTGACAATATACAACCTTGATGTATTCCTTTTCCTATTTGAAACCAGTCTGTTGTTCCATGTCCTGTTCTAACTGTTGCTTCCTGACCTGCATACAGGTTTCTCAAGAGACAGGTCAGGTGGTCTGGTATTCCTGTCTCTTTCAGAATTTTCCAGTTTATTGTGATCCCACAGTCAAAGGCTTTGGCATAATCAATAAAGCAGAAATAGATGTTTTTCTGGAACTCTGCTGCTTTTTTGATGATCCAGCAGATTTTGGCAATTTGATCTCTGGTTCCTCTGCCTTTTCTAAAACCAGCTTGAATATCTGGAAGTTCATGGTTCACATATTGCTGAAGCCTGGCTTGGAGAATTTTAAGCATCACTTTACTAGCCTATGAGATGAGTGCAATTGTGCGGTAGTTTGAGGATTCTTTGGTACTGCCTTTCTTTGGGAGTGGAATGAAACCTGACATTTTCCTGTCCTGTGAGTTTTCCAAATTTGCTGGCATACTGAGTGTAGCACTTTCACAGCATCATCTTTCAGGATTTGAAACAGCTCAACGGGAATTCCATCACCTCCACTAGCTTTGTTCGTAGTCATGCTTCCTAAGGCCCACTTGACTTCACATTCCAGGATGTCTGACTCTAGGTGAGTGATCACACCATTGTGACTATCTGGGTCATGAAGATATTTTTGTACAGTTCGTCTGTGTATTCTTAGTCACCAAATATTAGAGTTTCTACTATAGCCAAGGTTGATGAACAAGATATCAGTGAGTAAGAATGGCTAGGTAGCTGCTATTGTGGAGTTTATATTCAAGTAGAGACTTGGGGAGCATGGATCAGAAGGTGGTAAACAAAAACGTAAAAGATTATATTCAACAGTGGTCAGCACGAAAAAGAAAATTTCTAAAAGATAAAGTGGTAGAAAATGAATGCGATAGAGAGGTATCTTTAAATTGTGTGATCAGGAAAGTATCTTTGAAAAAGGTGATGTTAGAGCTGAGACCTGTATCACCTTAAAATGACATCAGAATTGATATATACATTGGTGAATAATGTAGAAACTGTACACAATTTGTATGCACTCACACTTTTTCCTCTCATTTCACTAGCTTTTGAGAAAATTTAATTGTGCCAAACTCATTTGCCAGGTACTAGATGCTACTGGATTGACTCTTGAGGACAGTTGGGCCACCAAATCTTTGGGTTCATTGTTTTAGACATGAGACCAGATCATCCCAGATCATTAAAGTCACTCCTGAAGTGCAGAGCCAATGAATGTCCAAGAAACAAAACAGAACTTCTCTAAATAAACCACTATATGTTAATTTTTTATTACCTTGTTAATTAGACCCTGGTAAATGAGACTAAGGTAGTCTTCAGTGTGCATCAAATAGCCTCAGACAGTTCCTTAGGCACTTAGAAAACTTACCCCAACTAACATTTCAATTCAGTTCACCTCAAAAAATGCTTTCTTAATAACTTATCATGTACAGTGATATCATGTATCAAGCACAATGCTAGATGCAGGAAGTATACATAGATAATACAGGGCCCATGTCCCCAAGAAGATTACCAGAAAATCATGCATGCATGCATGCTAAGTTGCTTCAGTTGTGCCTGACTCTTTGTGACCCTATAGGATTAGAAAAAGATGTTTATGGAAGAATAGAGCAGTAGGCTGACTGTGATAAGTATTATGGAAGCACAGTGGTTAATCATTAATTATTAAAAACTTCTTTTGATCATGAAACAGATAAAACAAGGGAATTTAAAGTAACCCATCAGCACTACTGAAATAAACGTTGAAAATATGCCTTTGAACATTAACGGCAATAGAAAATATATTGTTTTAATTTATGTATTCAACTGGGGCTCTGTTGCTCAGGGGTTAGAGCACTGGTCTCATAATTTATTCATTTTGCTTTGTTATCAAGTGCAGTAGATTATATTGTGTCCTTCCAAAATTAATATGTTGAAATCCTTACCCCAGTACCTCAGAATGTTACCTTTTTTGGAAACAGGGTTTTTACAAGTTAAAGGCTTTAGGGCCCTAAATTTGAAGACAGAATTACCAAATTTGGAGAATGCCATTGAACATGAAGACAATGTTTTCCAAGCCAAAGAGAGAAGCCTGGAACAGATCCTTTTCTTGAAACTCTCAGAACAAACTAACCCTGCCAACACCTTGACTTCAGATTTCTGTCCATCAGAATATTGAGACAATATTACTTCATTTCTTAAGCCACCATTTGTATTATTTTGTAATGGTGGTCCTAGCAAACTCACTAGCAGTCTAAAAGCAGAAAGTACTAATATACTATTAGCTAATGCATTGATTAGAACATGCATATGTATTTATAGCTCATGTCAAAATAGATTTATTTTCAAAATGAATTATTTCTTATTTTGAAAAGATTTATTTTTAAAATGACTAAAATTTACTCCATTATTTTCAAAATGACACATCAAAATAGATTTATTTTCAAAATAACTAAAGCTTACTCCAAATGTCATTATTTGTTTTTCTTTATAGAAATTAATCTTCAATGTGTACAAATTTTTCTGTCCTTCTAGGAAATAAATAGAGTTAACATAATTCAACCTCAAGATCACCAAGATGACTTAAAAGTATTTAGCCAGTTTATAATACAGCAAAGGTTGTACAGGCAATTGTGGTAAGAAAGGTTGTGTGTTCTTACTATAGCCCCAAAGAACCCTTGTTTCTTGAGATCTCGGCAAGATCTTCTCTTGATTTTCCTTTTTTTTTTTCACTTTTGCCTGGTTTCTAGTCATTCATTTTTTTTAGTGTCTATATGCCCATTCTTTAATTTTTATAATTGGATGCAATTAAGATGCTTACTCCTTGGAAGAAAAGTTATGACCAACCTAGACAGCATATTCAAAAGCAGAGACATTACTTTGCTGACTAAGGTCCATCTAGTCAAGGCTATGGTTTTTCCAGTAGTCATGTATGGATGTGAGAGTTGGACTGTGAAGAAGGCTGAGCGCCGAAGAATTGATGCTTTTGAACTGTGGTGTTGGAGAAGACTCTTGAGAGTCCCTTGGACTGCAAGGAGATCCAACCAGTCCATTCTGAAGGAGATCAGCCCTGGGATTTCTTTGGAAGGAATGATGCTAAAGCTGAAATTCCAATACTTTGGCCACCTCATGCAAAGAGTTGACTCATTGGAAAAGACTCTGATGCTGGGAGGGATTGAGGGCAGAAGGAGAAGGGGACGACAGAGGATGAGATGGCTAGATGGCATCACTGACTCGATGGATATGAATCTGAGTGAACTCCGGGAGTTGCTGATGGACAGGGAGGCCTGGCGTGCTGCGATTCATGGGGTCGCAAAGAGTCGGACATGACTGAGCGACTGAACTGAACCTTCTATTGGTTAAGAAATCAGATAGCAGAGTCTATTAAAGCTATGTTAGTGTCTGAGAAATTCCCCTACAAACATATATTGGGGTCTTTTTTTAAACATCTATCTTTAAAACAAAGGAGATATCTGTTTGTTTGCTTGGAACATGTAGATACGTTCTAAGTACTACATCTGATGGGAGTCTGTCTTCTAAGTGAGTTATTGCTTTATTTCAGCCCTAAAACATAAGGCTACATGGTCTTCTGTTCCCATTGGTATGTTAATCACCTGCATGTCCCTGAGTGCACCGTAAGACAGTGGTCATGATCTTAGAATGAGTTCAATTCAGTTCAGTTCAGTTGCTCAGTCATGTCTGACTCTTTGCGACCCCATGAATCACAGCACACCAGGCCTCCCTGTCCATCACCAACTCCCGGAGTTTACCCATACCCATGTCCATCGAGTTGGTGATGCCATCCAACCATCTCATCCTCTTTCTTCCCCTTCTCCCCCTGCCCCCAATCCCTCCCAGGGGAGGGACTGACTTTTCCAATGAGTCAACTCTTCGTGTGAGGTGGCCAATGTATTGAAGTTTCAGCTTCAGCATCAGTCCTTCCAATGAACACCCAGGACTGATCTCCTTTAGGATGGACTGGTTGGGTCTCCTTGCAGTCCAAGGGACTCTCAAGAATCTTCTCCAGCACCACAGTTCAAAAGCATCAATTCTTCAGCACTCAGCTTTCTTCACAGTCCAACTCTCACATCCATACATGACCACAGGAAAAACCGTAACCTTGACTAGATGGACCTTTGTTGACAAAGTAATCTCTGCTTTTTAATATACTATCTAAGTTGGTCATAACTTTTCTTCCAAGGAGTAAGCGTCTTTTAATTTCATGGCCGCAATCACCATCTGCAGTGATTTTGGAGCCCCCCAAAATAAAGTCTGACACTGTTTCCACTGTTTCCCCATCTATTTCCCATGAAGTGATGGGACTGGATGCCATGATCTTCGTTTTCTGAATGTTGAGCTTGAAGCCAACTTTTTCACTCTCCTCTTTCACTTTCATCAAGAGGCTTTTTAGTTCCTTTTCACTTTCTGCCATAAGGGTGGTGTCATCTGCATATCTGAGGTTGATATTTCTCCCAGCAATCTTGATTTCAGCTTGTGTTTCTTCCAGTCCAGCGTTTCTCATGATGTACTCTGCATATGAGTTAGTCTGTGGTATATAAAAGCTCAACTTTGGGACAACATGTGGGAAAAAACAATAGCAAACTTTGGAAAAGGGAACTGTCCTTCATTCTTGAATTCAGATCATCTAAATAATGGATTTGTTAAGTAAATTCTCTTACTAAGAACTTACGTCTGCAACACGAACCTTCTAAAACCTTCATTGTAGACCATGGCGGATGGAATCAGGTTTCCCGATATTTGTCCTGATCCAGCTCTAGTTTCGATCCTGCCCCTTCTGCTTCTTCACTGCTTGCTCTGGTAATCTTCTATTAGTATTCCTTGCTTCCCACCCTTTTTCCTCTTCCTAAGATCTCTCCCTAGGCATCTCAGCTTGCTTTGGCTTCAAGTACCACCTAGGAGCAAATGACTCACAAAGTTATATATCTAGCTTAGACTTTTACTTGAGCTCTGAATCTGTATTTTCAACTGTCTCTTTATCATCCTGTTTGTCTGTGAAATTTTTCCAATTCCGTATGTCAACATGAAACCTCCTCAGAGCTTTGTTCTCTTCCTGTGCTTCCAGTTTTAGTCAATGGCATCATCATTTAGATTGCAAAATATCATCCTCAAAACTCCCTCTTCCTCCGTCATATTCACTCTTTACCAAATCTCATAAAATTTACCTCAAGACACTTTGAAACTCATCACTTGTCTCTGTTCCCATCACAGTGCCCCAGTCAACGTTATCATCATCTGTTCATTGGTCTTAGGCAACTGCCATATTTACCCATCCACATTTGCTCTTTCTTTCTTCTCATCCATTTTTCTCACTGTGACCTGAATTATGTTTTAAATAATGTTAAATTGTGATCAATTTTCTTCTTACCCACTTTAATCCTCCAGTGGCTTCCCCCTACTTTTACTGTAAAAGCAGTGTTCCTCCATGCCTGCCCTACTGGTCTGCTCTCAGGAAAGGCACCCCACAAATCTCTTTATTTTACCCATTCTGAATCTTTTTTTAGTTTTTTTTTTTTTTTTTTTTCTACCTGCAGAGCTCTCTCACCACAAAAGGTTTGGGCTGAAGTTCCCTTTTCCTAGCAAGTATTTTCATCCACTCTTCAACTGACTAATTCTTCCTTATCTATGAGATGTAAGCCAAGTCTTCCCATTCTCAGGCAAATCTCTGACCTTCCTGGCAGATTCAGATCCCCTTATTATGTACTCTCAGAACAATAAGATCTTTATCCATTGCATTTATCATAGTTGTTATTTTCCATGTAATTTGTGTGATTATGTGCTTAATATTTGTCTCCTCACTACACTGAAACTTCTATTTTTTATACTATTTTATCCCAAGTGGTTTGCCCAGAATCTGGCATATTGTAGTTTTAAAATAAATATTTATATATAAATAGTAAAAATTAAAAATTATAGCATTGCAGTGACTCAGAGGTTACATGAGTTCCTAGGCATTGCCCCAAGGTTACGAAGAAAATAAGGAGAAGAACTTAGGCTAGGGTATAAAGATAGTGGCAAAAGTAGTCACTGCACCTGATTAACATAATTGTATAGATAAGAAAGACGTTAGGTTCTAAGATATATTTCTAGGTTGGATTTCTAAGACTTAAATATATTAGTTTAAATATCTACCATTTTTTAAAAATAAATACTAGCATATAAAGAAATAAAATTTATTATGCATGAGGGAAAAAAAAAGCTGGCACTGTCCAGATTTATGACCCATGTCCAAACTTGGTTCAGAGTTGTGCACTTTCTTTAGCCTGGCTTGTGCCTATCTCAAAGCCTTTTTACACTGGCTATTTCCTCTCTCTGAATGTCAGATTATATTGTGAAGGGAAAGACAAATATTTGTGGCATAAAAAAACCAAAGTTTTATTTTACAGCCCACTGTATATATCCACAGTAGTTAGTGGAAATCACTCAAGAACCCAGACTATGGAGCTTCTGCCATCATGAAAATTGCAGTTGCTATACTAGAGAGAAGGAGAGCCCTGGTGGTTCTCACATTGATAATTAAATGCTCAGCTTTGAATTGTATCAGTTCCACTCAGATCTTATAACTAAACAGCCAAGTTCCATCTAGTCAAAGCTATGGTTTTTCCAGTAGTCATGTATGGATGTGAGAGTTGGACTATAAAGAAAGCTGAGTGCTGAAGAATTGATGCTTTTGAACTATGGTGTTGGAGAAAACTCTTTAGAGTCCCTTGGACTGCAAGGAGATCCAACCAGTCAATCCTAAAGGAAATCAGTCTTGAATATTCATTGGAAGGACTGATGCTGAAGCTGAAACGCCAATCGTTTGGGCACCTGATGGAAAGAACTAACTCACTGGAAAAGACCCTGATGCTGGGAAAGATTGACGACAGTAGGAGAAGGGGATCACAGAGGATGAGATGGTTGGATGGCATCACTGACTCGATGGACATGAGTTTGAGTAGGCTCCAGGAGTTGGTGATGGACAGGGAAGCCTGGCATGCTGCAGTCCATAGGATTGCAGAGTCGGACATGAACTGAAATGAACTGAACTGAATCATAGGACCCTGTTCCCCAACCACTGCAGTCTGGACTTGTTCTTATTTGGAGGAAGAACAATAAATATTTGACAAACAGCATACTATCTAATCTAGACTAGTCTCTTTACTTGCTTCTGCATTTTATAATGATATTATATCTAGTTATCTGTTTATTGCTTATTCTTATGATGTTACCCATGAAAGCAAAATTTTGTCTTAGTCATCCTAATTTATCTCTAGCACATAGAACCATATGTGGCTTATGATAGACAATGAATATATACTGGTTATTAAATAAGTGAATGAGTGAATGAATGACACACATTGGATTTTTTTAACCCATATTATCTTCTGTCCAAGCCATCTAGCAGTGAGCTCAGTTTACCTTTATTCTAAAGCAAGGGGATTTCTGGACTGTGAAGATGGATTATAAACAAGGACTATGTTGTTCAAGTCAGATATTGACATTAGCCCATGGGGAGATGTAGGAAGGAAATTCACTGAGAAAGTTCACAGAAGCTTCATGTGGTATGCTGCGTTGGATCAGAGAAAATCTGACATTTTGGCTCCAATTGGCTTTGCTCAAACTCGGGTGTGGGCATTCGATGATGAGAGGCTGGCACCACAGAATAATCATTTGGGTCTATCTCGATAATCTATTATGAAAGAATGCATCCTGTTCTCTCTCCAAGGTACTGATTCAAAACTGGTAAATATGGCTGAACTATCCTAAGTGCTGAACATTAAGCAGCAATAAAATGATTCTTCAAAACTTTTGCAGCCCCTACCTCACTTCTACTATGGGAAAGTTATTGTAGCCAGTATATTTGGCTGAGACTTTGGGGCACAATAGTTTGCACAGATAAATTACCACTAACATAAGAACTCACCTGAAATTTTGGACACCTTAAATTCATGTTGAGCATACAATACCTTTATCACTTTCCACACAAGTGGCAACTTGGTACATAGTTTCCCTATGGATGCTGTATCAAAATATCATAAACTTAAAACAATGTAAGTTTCCTATTTCATAATTCAGTGGTTCATAAGTTCAATACAGCTTTCACTGGGCTAAAATCAACATGTCAGCAGGGCTGCATTCCTGTTGGAGACTCTAGGAGACAATCTTTTTTCTTTTCTTTTTTTTTTTTGCTGTTCTTGTTATTTGTTTGTTTTAATTTTCCAGCTTCTACAGACTTTCTGCATCCCATGGCTCATGGTTCTTTCCATCTTCGAAGTTAGTAATGGCCAGTGAAACTCTTTTCATATCACATTATTCAGATACTGCATCTTCTGTCTTGGTTATCTACTTTTAAGAAGACTTGTACAGTGCTGAACCAAACAGAACAATTCAGGATATTCTCCCCTTAAGGTCAACTTTATTAGCAGCTTTAATTCCTTTTATCATCTGAATTCTCTTTTTTGCCATTTATGGTAACATAATCAGACGTTTCAGAGATGTGGACATCTTTGGAAAGGGAGGCATTATTCTGCCTAATAAACTTAGTACATATTAAAACACTGGAGATTATAAAAAATCATCTTAAAATTAGCCAAAGGAGTATTATAAATAACTGGTTTCTCAAAATATAATAAATCTTGAGGTAATAGACTATTTTAAAAATAACCTGGAATTACTTAGGATGAACATGTTGCCATTTTGCAGATGAAGATGGTAAAAAGTGAATGAGATAAATTACTTATCCAAGGCCATATAATTTGAAAGAGTTGGGATTAGGATAAAGGGCACTTTCTACTAAGCCATCAGTTTTGCATTACAGTTGCAAGCCAGGTTATATTGAAATACTTTCCAGAACAGATCTATCACATAGCTAACATTTGTTTTTAAATTTATGAAGCCTAAAATTAAAAATTTACAATTCAGCAATGTAGAATGTGTTAATCCTTTGATGTTGGCCACACGATCCTTCCTTTATGTGCATGATACATGAGGCTTTCCAGTGCTCAAAGGATCTAGTTATGAGAAGCTGAATGGTGCTCCCAGATGTGGCCATGTGCATTTTCACCAAATTCATTGTAATTGTAACAGGGCAATACTGTGTACAAGGAACATTCTTTATATGAGAATCTAAAGCTTGCCATTTGTTGATCTTATGATACAACAGTGTGCACATAAATAAGTGCTTAACAAGTTATTTTTAAGTGAATCAAGATGGTCATTATTAAAGAAAAATGTAAGCATTTGCAATGATGGGAGCAGACTTAGGAGAGGGTGAATGGAGACTGTAGACTTACTCCAAAATAACCACCCATTCAGTTCAGTTCAGTTCAGTCGCTCAGTCGTGTCCGACTATTTGCGACCCCATGAATCGCAGCACGCCAAGCCTCCCTGTCCATCACCATCTCCTGGAGTTCACTCAGACTCACATCCATCGAGTCAGTGATGCCATCCAGCCATCTCATCCTCGGTTGTCCCCTTCTCCTCCTGCCCCCAATCCCTCCCAGCATCAGAGTCTTTTCCAGTGAGCCAACTTTTCGCATCAGCTGGCCAAAGTATTGGAGTTTGAGCTTTAGCATCATTCCTTCCAAAGAACACCCAGGTCTGATCTCCTGTAGAATGGACTGGTTGGATCTCCTTGCAGTCCAAAGGACTATCAAGAGTCTTCTCCAACACCACAGTTCAAAAGCATCAATTCTTCGGCGCTCAGCCTTCTTCACAGTCCAACTCTCACATTCATACATGACCACAGGAAAAACCATAGCCTTGACTAGATGGACCTTAGTCAGCAAAGTAATGTCTCTGCTTTTGAATATACTACCTAGGTTGGTCATAACTTTTCTTCCGAGGACTAAGCGTCTTCTAATTTCATGGCTGCAGTCACCATCTGCACTGATTTTGGATCCCCAAAAAATAAAGTCTGACACTGTTTCCACTGTTTCCCCATCTATTTCCCATGAAGTGATGGGACCGGATGCCATGATCTTCGTTTTCTGAATGTTGAGCTTTAAACCAACTTTTTCACTCTCCTCTTTCACTTCCATCAAGAGGCTTTTTAGTTCCTCTTCACTTTCTGCCATAAGGGTGGTGTCATCTGCGTATCTGACGTTATTGATATTTCTCCCAGCAATCTTGATTCCAGCTTGTGTTTCTTCCAGTCCAGCGTTTCTCATGATGTACTCTGCATATAAGTTAAATAAGCAGGGAGACAATATACAGCCTTGACGTACTC
>SJYX01009703.1:159844-171141 GCA_006410675.1 Oreotragus oreotragus | reverse complement strand
TCCAAAATCACTGCAGATGGTGACTGCAGCCATGAAATTAGAAGATGCTTACTCCTTGGAAGGAAAGTTATGACCAACCTAGATAGCATACTCAAAAGCAGAGACACTGTGTTGCTGGAGAAGACTCTTGAGAGTCCCTTGGACTTGAGATCCAACCAGTCCATTCTAAAGGAGATCAGTCCTGGGTGTTCTTTGGAAGGACTGATGCTGAAGCTGAAACTCTAATACTTTGGCCACCTCATGTGAAAAGTTGACTCACTGGAAAAGACTCTGATGCTGGGAGGGATTGGGGGCAGGAGGAGAAGGGGACGACAGAGGGTGAGATGGCTGGATGGCATCACCGACTCGGTGGACATGAGTCTGAGTGAACTCTGGGAGTTGGTGATGGACAGGGAGGCCTGGCGTGCTGTGATTCGTGGGGTAACAAAGAGTCGGACACGACTGAGTGACTGAACTGAACTGAAAGATGAAATAGGCAGGGACTTACCTGTTCTTTCTTTCCCTCTGTGCAGTCATGGATAAGAGAAGGCAGCATGACCAGAAGTGTCATCATATCCTAAATTTCAATTTAAGAGCTGACTCATCAAGTAAAACCTTCAGAGAAATCCCGTGTTGGTGTTAGGGCTCAGTTTCCTCATCTCTCAGTTTCAGAAAGACAAGGCATGACTTTCTGACTCCTGAAAACTCCAACCTCCCCTGACAATTATATGCCAGGTAAAAATTACAGCAAAGTTCATGTAGAACCGACTTCCCTGGTGGCTCAGATGGTAAAGCATCTGCCTACAATGCTGGAGACCCGGGTTCGATCCCTGGGTGGGGAAGATCCTCTGGAGAAGGAAATGCCAACTCATTCCAGTACTCTTGCCTGGAAAATCCCATGGGAGAAGCCTGGTAGGCTATAGTCCATGGGGTCGCAGAGTCGGACACAACTGAGCAACTTGACTTGACTTCACTTCATCTGGTACCAAAGCCAAGTATCCTTTCTTTGGTTTCTCTGGAGGATGGATTTTGTCCACCAGGTCAGCCCAGATGTCCTTACCTACCGTGTCCATAGCTTCCCTCAAGCCATGACTCTCATTCATTTGCATGTTAGCATCACCTGCAGGGCTTTTGAAAGATACTGATGCCTCACCCCAGTGTTCATTGCACCACTGTTTACAATAGCCAAGACATGGAAGCAACCTACGCGTCCATTGACAGAGGACTAGATAAAGAAGATGTGGTACATGTATACAATGGAATATTACTCAGCCATTAAAAAGAATGAAGCTCTAATACTTTGGCCACCTGGTGCAAAGAGCTGACTCATTGGAAAAGACCCTGTTGCTAGAAAAGATTGAGGGCAGGAGGAGAAGGGGATGACAGAAGATGAGATGGTTGGATGGCATTGACACAGTGGACATACGTTTGGGCAAACTCTGGGAAATAGTGACGGATGGAGAGTCCTGGCATGCTGCAGCCCACGGGGTCACAAAGAGTCAAACAATTTAGCGACTGAACAACAGCAAAAAAAGAATGAAATAAAGCTGTTGGCAGCAACATAGATGGATTTAGAGAGTGTCACACTGAGTGAAGTAAGACAGAGAAGGAGAAATATCGTATGACATCCTTTATATGTGGAATCTAAAAAGAAATTGCACAAATGAACTTACAAAACAGAAAGAGACTCGCAGACTTATACAGTAGACTTACAGTTGCTGAGTGGAAGGGGTAGGTAGGGAGTTTGGGATGGCCACGTACACACTGCTATAGATAACCAACAAAGGATCTATTGAACAGCACATGGAACTCAATTCAATGTTATGTGGCAGCCTGGATACACCTATATGGATGGTTGAGTCCCTTCGCTGTTCACCTGAAACTGTCACATTGTTAAGTTACTATACCCCAATACAAAATAAAAAGTTCAAAAGAAACAAAAGAGATACTTCTGCCTCAAAACCACAATGAGATACCACCTCATACCAGAATAACAAGTGTTGGAGTGGATGTGGAGAAATTGTAAACCCTGCACACACTTGGAGACAATGTCAAATGGTGCAGCTGCTGTGGAAAACGTTACAACGCTTCCCCCAAAAATGAAACGTAGGAAAAAAAAAAAGCAACATGGAATTTCCATATGATTCAGTAATTCCCTTTGGAGGCACAGACTGAAAAGAATTAAAAGCAAGGACTCAGATCCTTGCACACCCATGTCCCTAGCAGCATTATTCACAGTAGCCAAAAGGGGGAAGGTGACCTAAGTGTCCATCAACAGGTGGATGGATAAACAAAACATGTCAGACACATACAATGGAATAGTATTCAACCATAAAAGGAAGGAAATTCTGACATGCTGCAGCATGGATAAGCCTTGATGACAATACGCTAAAGTAAGCCAGTCACGAAAGGGTAAATACTGTATGATACCACTTACACGAGGTACCTAGAGAATAGTCAGATGCCCAGAGACAGCCCCTGGTGGGGAGGAGCGATAAGAGGGGAGCTGTTGTTTAACGGGTATTGCAAGTTTTGCAAGATGAGTTCTGGAGATGCAGGGTGGTGATGGTTTTGCAACATTGTGAGTGTATTAAATCCCACTGACTTGCACATGTAAAAATGGCTAGTGAGCGAAATTTTATTTTATGTGTATTTTCCCACAGTTTGAAATCGTTTTTCAACGATGCTGATGCAGGTCCAGACTAACTGAGTCAGACCCTCTGAGAGTGGGGCTTGGGCTCAGGCATTCTGTAAAAGCTCCCTGGGGTTTTCTGCTGCACTGTGGTTGTTATGGAGTTTGGCTCTAGAATCACAGGCCTCCGTCCTGGCCCTCCTCTGGAAATGCTCATCTTCAGGACCAAATGTCATTTGCTAGTTTGAGCCAAAATAAAAAGGAAAGTCACTGGCATTACCTCCTGCGCATATTCTCTTGGGCATATCTTCTTGGAGGAAAGAAAAGATGCTTCTGTCTTGGGTTTGCCGGCAAGAAAGAGTCTTCTGTGTGCTTTATTCTATTCTGAAACAAACCTCACTCTGAATTCTCTGACCCAGGGGGAAAAAAAAAGCTCTGGTATCTGGAGAAAGCAAATGGATCCCAGGCTCCAATCAAGAGAAGAATGCTTGGGGAATCAGAACATTTGGTGTCGTATAAATTTCTGGTGAGGTTTCAGCCTGCAGCATTGTCCTGAATTCTATGCAAAACACCAGGGAAACTGGTGAATTGAAAGGTGACTTGGATAATTGTGGGCCTCAGGTCTTACTGTAATGATAAAGTTAGGGGGAAAAAACACACACACACACACACACACAGGTTTGCAGTCAGAGGAAGTGTAGGAAGAAGAGGTTTATGGAGTGGGCCAGAGGATGGAGGAGAGAGTTTGTCTCTGGGAGAATGATGATACATTCTGAAAAAAATTAAGCGTCCATTCCCTCTGCAAAGAAGGGGCCAGAATTTGGTTTAGATCTAAGGAAGGGAAGGACTGAGACTGTGATCCATAAAGTCTTTTATCCTTGATACCAGTGTTGGGGTTGGGGTGTGTCTTAATTCTCATTCTGAGTATTTCTATCACCAAGTCAGTAAATCGGTGTGATGTTTGGGGCATCATAGTCCAATAGAACTTTCAGTGATGATAGAAATGTTCCAGTGGACTGCAGGAGCTGGCTTTTACTGGCTTGTGGAGTTCACTATTTCATTTTCAGGAATTTTGTGAGCTGGCTGTTAAGACTTGTCACTGTTTAAAAGTTAAATTGTATACATCTATCATTAAATATTATACCAAAAATAATGATAATAAATACTCAAAATTCACAACCTGTTATTTTACTACTGAAGTTTGCACTGTCCAGTATGGTAGCCACTAGCCACACGTGACCATTGGGTACTGGATATTGGCTAGTGTGAGTGAAGAAATGACTTCTAAATTAATTTAAATTCAAATTAATTTACATTAAATAGCCACAGGTGGCTAGTGTCTACTGTAATGGGGAGGGTGTGTTTGGGTGTTTGCAAAATATTGTATCTCTCATTGATGACTGTTGTCTGAAAACCATTTATTTCAGATGCTGAATGAGTATCTTTCATTCCAATGATTTTGATTTTTATTATGCAATCATTTGGATCTGGGGCTTCCCTGGCAGCTCAGTGTAAAGAATCCACCTGCCATGCAGGAGATGCGGGAGACTCAGGTTTGATCCCTGGGTGGGGAAGATCCCTGCAGAAGGGCATGGCAACCCACTCCAGTACTCTTGCCTGGAGAATCCATGGACAGAGGAGCCTGGTGGGCTACAGTCCATGGGGTCACAAAGAGGCGAACACGACTGAGCTACTGAGCAGGCACAATGGATCTGAACTTAAGCTACTTGGGAGGGCAGTGATGGAGGGAGGAGCAGAGAGTAAAGGGGAGAGAGAGAGGGAGAGGGAGAGAAAATTTCTTCCAAAGTGAATTCTTGGTGCTTTGCAAGGTTGCATGCTAATGATGGCAAAAAATGCTGAGGGCCAAACATGCTTTCCTTTGCTGTTACATGACTTGCCATGAGCGGGAGCAGACAGACCACACACTCGTCTGGCCCAGAGCCGAGTTTGGATGCTGGATGACATGGACGGGCATTTCTAGGGCCCCCTTAGATTTCAGGAACAACCCTGGAATCCTCGTTTGAGCGGGGACTCCAGCCCAGATCCCCAGGCTCTCCTACCACCATAACTGGGCTCCATTTGCAAGGAAGTGACCCTGGCTTTCCCAAGCTACCTAAGGTCAGTGCTGGTCAGCCAGCCGGGAATTGCTGGACAATTAGCGCTGAAAGCTATTGCCTCAGATGTGGCCAACCCATTTCCCTGTCCCATCCCCCTTTCCCCCAGGTAGCTCCCTGCTTTAATTTCCCTGCAGGTTTCAGAAAGGATGCATTAAATTATAATCACTAGCTGTTTTGTGAGCAGCCTTTTGTGACCAGTAATGACTGTAATGAGAGAAAAGAAAAAGGGAAAATGGGATGATTGAAGCTCACTGGGAGGCTTTTGCTGAGCTGTTTGTCAAGCAACACAAACAGATAAATGGGGCTCTTCTTTGCCCAGTAATTTGTATCTGTGTTTTCATTCGTCAGTGAAAGGCGGGCCTGTTTATTAGGCATCTGCTGGCCAACAGGGGCCACTTTACTAACCTAAGGTGGGATTTTCGAGACAGCAGGAGTCACGTGACTGCCTGGTGCAGCATTGCCCTGGCAATCCTGTTCACAAATGAATCCATTTGGTGCGTCCTGCTGGGTGATTAAACTATTAATACAGCTACAGCCAGGACTCTTCCCAAGAATCCTTTGACATCCTAGGTAAGCTTCCTCCTCCTGTTTAACTCTGGAGCTTCAGGCTCTTTGTGCTCATCTGGACCACGGAACTGTTTTCTAGTATCTTCCTAAAAAAGTAGAGATCTAATCATAATACTCCCATGGTCTAAAATCTTCATCAATTCCCCACTATCTCTGAACTTTGAGGACCTCTGGGGCGCTGGTCTCATGCAATTGTGTAGTTAGAAGGTAAGTTCTCTGAGAGCACGTTATTGTATCAGCTCAGCACATAGCAAAGAGCCTTGTACTTAGGTAAGTAAGAGTCTGTTGGGCTGGACTGAGTCTAAAGCAAAAATGAACAGAAATTCTAATTTTTTCCTTAGGTGCTATTACTTGGATATGTAGACTTTTGAAAATATTTTTATTTATTTATTATTTATTTAGCTGAGCTGAGTCTTAGTTATGACACTTGGAATCTTCCATTTTTTGTTGCAGCGCATGTAATTTTTAGTTGCAGCATGTGGGATCCAGTTCCTTGACCAGGAATCAAACCCAGGCCTCCTGCATTGGGAGTGCAGAGTCTTACCCACTGGGCCACCAGCGAAGTCCCCTGGATATGTAGACTTTTTGAAAATAAGAAACGCTTAGAAGTCTGTACTCTTTCCAAGAGAATTAATCCCAAATTTTAAAGAATAGCAGTAACTTTATAAATTTTTGATGCCTGCAATCCATGTCAGAAATTCTGTGTCTTGGACTAGCCCTGCAGGTCCCTGGGGTACCTCAGAGACCACACCAGTGCCAACAAGAGGAATTCCTGAAGGATTGGCTGAGACCTCATTTACAACCACTGGTGAGTCAGCTTCTCTGCCTAATCCTGCCTTCCTCACTTCTTTACGATGTATCTCCCAAGTGTATCTCCCCAGAAGAACCTGGACCACACAGAGTCTCTTCCCAGGGGACCTGATCCAAGATATTGCCATATTTGGCTTCCTTCAAGTGAATGTTCTTAGTTCCTCTTCCTCTTTCTCTTCTCCCTTTGGGGCTGAGTTGTGTTGGTTGAATACAAACTCAGCACGATTCTAACTGCTATGATACCTGGTGTCTTTGGGATACTATCTGGTGGTCAATTAATATTTGCTGAATGATTTTTTTGAATAGGAAAATTGGGAAAGTTTATAAAGGTAGTAAAATACTTTTGCAAGGTGGAAAGGGAATTCTACTGGGGCTGAGAGAACTCTAAGTCCCCATGATTCAAGCCATGTCCATGAATTTTTGTCTATGCAGTAACTTCAAAAGTTAGTCGGGAGTGGTAGGAGCCAGTGTCCCATTGATTGGAATAAATGCAGAAACGTCTGGTTTTCAGTGTGGCGAGTTCCAATTAGGGTGACCAGATTTTCCATCCAAGTAGAATAAAATCGTTGGTTTAGCAGAATAATTAGTAAATTTGCATACAAGCAGTTGGGTAGGGCTCACTTGTATCCTCTCTGTGCATTGATCTGAAGTACAGAATACAAGGAGATACCAAATCCAAATATGAAATGTGATCTTTATTTTCCAACGCTTTCTTCTAAATATACAAAACAAGAAGAGAATAGTTATAAAGCAGCACCTTATAACTGGAAAAAATGTAAACACTCGATAGAAACTTGAGAACAAGCCCTCTGTGTGGGTTTCTCACTGAATCTGAATGGATAAACTCTTGTGGTTGTGCTTAGTCATTCAGTCGTGTTTGACTCTTTGTGACCCCATGGACTGTAGCAGGCTACTCTGTTCATGGGGTTCTCCAGGAAAAAATACTGGAGTGGGTTGCCATTTCCTTCTCCAGGGGATCTTCCCGACCCAAGGAGTGAACCCAGGTCTATCTGTATTGCAGGTGGATTCTTTACTTTCTGAGCCACCAGGGAAGCCCAGATAAAGTCTACCTAGTGATTTATTCAGAGAAGGCAATGGCACACCACTCCAGTACTCTTGCCTGGAAAATC
This sequence comes from Oreotragus oreotragus, assembly GCA_006410675.1. NCBI lineage: Eukaryota > Metazoa > Chordata > Mammalia > Artiodactyla > Bovidae > Oreotragus > Oreotragus oreotragus. The sequence continues at coordinate 163,906 of SJYX01009703.1, read as the reverse complement.
CCATGGGCGGAGGAGCCTGGTGGGCTGCAGTCCATGGGATCGCGAAGAGTCGGACACGACTAAGCGACTTCACTTTCACTTTTCACTTTCATGCATTGGAGAAGGAAATGGCAACCCACTCCAGTGTTCTTGCCTGGAGAATCCCAGGGACGGGGGAGCCTGGTGGGCTGCCGTCTATGGGGTCGCACAGAGTCGGACATGACTGAAACGACTTAGCAGCAGCAGCAGCAGAAATTTATTTTTATAGTAACAGCCTCCACATACTGATATGATTTCCTGAACCTTCTTCTGAACTCTTTTCTTTAGCCTCCTGTTCACCATTGTTTAGAAAACACCTAGGTTGTGATGGGGGCTTCCCAGGTGGTGCTAGTGGCAAAGAATTTGCCTGCCAATACAGGAGACACAAGAGACGGGGGCTGGATCCCTCGGTGGGGAAGATCCCCTGGAGTTGGAAGTGGCAACCCACTCTAGTATTCTTGCCTGGAAAATCCCATGGACAGAGGAGCCTGGAGAGCTATAATCCATGGGGTTGCAAAAGACTCACATATGACTGAGCAGCTGAACACACAGGATATGATGGGTGCCATATAAATTCCTAGCAAGATACCAGGCAGTGAATTGCCCCAGATCAGCTCTGCTGCCTTTAGGCAACGGATTTCTCTCTCTCTCTTTTCTTTTCCCCCTTCAATTTTCCATGTTCCCATTAGGTCAACTGATTAAGATTAGAAAATTTCATAGAAACCAAAAATTAAAAAATGTTTTTAAGTTGGTGTTGTCTGTCTACTTGGCTATTTTCCGCAGAGGTTCTAGGATGCATATTTGGTCTTTGCACAAAGGAAAATATACATATAGTATAAACTTTTCATCTGGAATTGAGAGAGATGCTAAGGAAGTGAGTCATTGATAGCCTCCTGGGGCCCCCCCAGGTGCTGGGGTCACATGGAATTGCCCAACTAGGAACGCTCAGGGCAACTGGGAAAGCGTCTCTCCACTGAGATGGGTCCTGGGGAGATGACTTCCATTGCATTCTTAGGATGCTGGCTGTCCTGTGCTGGCTGCGGCCATACTTCCTTTCACCTCTTAGGAAAGTTTATTTAGTTTGAATCCTGAGTTGAGGTTTCTTTGCTTCCTTGATTTGGGGCTAGCTATTTGTTCAGAGATCTCTGGAACTAATTTCAGCCATACTTACAGTTTTCTAGGTGATGGAAGAACATCTAGGAGAACTGGGCTTGAGGCCTGCATCCATGAGGCCTCTGGCCCCTTCTCTCCAGCACCCTGCTCTCCAGAGGTGTTTTGATTCAGATCCACAGCAAGCATTGCCAGTTGTGACTCTCCCGAGGCACCCTAAGAAACCCAAGCTGTGTCTCCCACAAGTCATTGAGAGCCACCACTCTCCCTCAAACATAAGCTCACTGCAGCTCAAAGCTAGAGTTTCCCAGCTCTCCTTTTGTGACCCCTCTGGGTATGCCTCGATTTGCCTTTAAAAGTGGAATGTATGTTTCAAAGCTAAAGTGATTTTTATTTTCTTGGATTTTTCAAGGGCATGTCCATAATACAGCAATTTGGGTAAAGTATGACCTTATCGGCTTCCCAGGTGGTGCTAATGGTAAAGAACCTGCCAGCCTAAGCCAAAGACATAAGAGACATGGGTTCAGTCCCTGGGTCAGGAAGATCCCCTGAGGGAGGGCATGGCAGCCCACTCCAGTATTCTTGCCTGGAGAATACCATGGACAGAGGAGCCTGGCGGGCTACAGTCCATGGGGTCACAAAGAGCCAGACATGACTGAAGTGANGAGACATGGGTTCAGTCCCTGGGTCAGGAAGATCCCCTGAGGGAGGGCATGGCAGCCCACTCCAGTATTCTTGCCTGGAGAATACCATGGACAGAGGAGCCTGGCGGGCTACAGTCCATGGGGTCACAAAGAGCCAGACATGACTGAAGTGATTTAGCATTCATGCACACAGGCTACATTCAATCCATAATGGCCTTGCTCCTTGGAGAGGAGTCCAGGACCTGAACTGCAGGCATCACCTGGGAGCTTTAAAAATGCACACTTCCAATGGCTGCTCCCCACCTCTTGAATCAGAACTACATTTTCACAAGTGCCCTGGGTGAGTCTTTTGCACACTGAAATTTGAAAAGCACAGGCACGTCCGATCCCTCCTTACCAGTTACTCTTACCATACTTACCTATCCTCAGTACCTCCCAGAATTGCCCAGATGGTGATCTCCTGCTTTTTCTACCCGGCATGCTGATCGTACTGTTCATCTTCTTCATTGTGGTCACGTGTTAGACTCCCACTCTGTCTCCTGAGCCTGGCAGGCAGGGTCCTCTGAGATCTGGCCGCACCCACAACTCTGGCCTTGGCTGTCATCACTCCCGGTGTGATGTGGCCACAGCTTCGTGGCCTTGTTTGTCCCATGCTAATTCTGGCCTTTGTGCCTTGCTCTTGTAAGCTCAGCAAAAATGCCCTTCCTGTCCATCCTGCCCATCCTCTAAGATGCAGCTGAAGTCTTGGTTATCCTAGGAAGTCTTCCATGGCCAGACCCCAGCTAATCACCTGGACATGCAATACTCACATACCTTCTAAGCTGGGTTAGGAGCCCCTTCTCAGGATTCCACACTAATGTGTGGGGCACTGCACTCTTACTGCATCCTGGACTGCTTTTACAAAGTTTTAGCTTCCCTGATGGCTCAATCGGTACGGAATCCACCTGCGATGCAGGAGGCACAGGAGGGGATGCAGGTTCAATCCCCGGTCAGGGACGATACCCCTGGAGAGAGAAGTGGCAGACCACTCCAGTATTCTTGCCTGGGAAGAATCCCATGGATGGAGGAGCCTGTCAGGCTACAGTCCATCGGATCGCAAAGAGTTGGACACGACTGAGAGACAGAGAGAGAGCTCTTCCAGGACACTCTGAGGGCCTGGGGAAATGAGACAGTCGGAGTCTGTGTAGAGTCATGTTGAGTATAGACTCTGCAGCTGGTTCTCCAGGCTCATGTCCCAGGTCTGTCACTAACTAGGCACGTGACCTTGGGGGAGTCACTCCTCTGTACTGTAAAAAGGACTAAGCTGACGTATCTGTTGATACTTAGTGAGCTGGTTGTGAGGATGAAAGGCAGTATGTGTATGACGTGCACATGTTTGCTATCCTGTTTTCATTATTCAGCTTTGGATCCCCAGTGACTGGCTGAGTGCATGGTGTAAAATAGATGCTCCGCAAATAAAATACTGATGAGTTGAGTAGATTTCAGTGCTTGTTTGGGTTTTATCATATTTGACAGACCAAATCCGGTAAAGTGTGTAGGGTTTGCATTATTAGCCCTATCCCTTAAGGAAATCAACCCTGAATATTCACTGGAAGGACTGATGCTGAAGCTCTGATACATTGGCCACGCAATGTGAAGAGCCAACTCATGAGAAAAGACCCTGATGCTGGGAAAGATTGAGGGCAAGACTAGAAGGGGGCGGCAGACGATGAGATGATCAGATGACATCACCAACTCAATGGACATGAACTTGAGCAAACTCCGGGAGGCAGAGAAGGACAGGAAAGCCTGGCATGCTGCAGTCCATATGGTTGCAAAAAGTTGGACGCAACTTGAACAGGAAGTAAATGAAAGAGGTCTATGAGGTTTCCTTGCCCAAGACCTCACAAGCAATCCCAACAAGGCAGGGCCTGCACTAGACCTCTTCTCGGCTCGTTGCTTGTGCAGAATCAATCCCCCTGATGTTAGATCTGCCAAATGGAAACACAATGGATTTTAAGGGTGGGCATCTAGTCATGAAAATGCTTCCCCTAAATTTCATAATGCCAAAAGGCCATTAACCATGCCCTCTCACCCAAAGAACCGCATTCATGCTTTCCTTCCATCCAGAAGAGTCTTCTGCCAATTTCCATTCCAACTTTATAGCCTCTGGTAGACAAAGTCCTTAAGATGTATATGCCAACTTGACAATTATTTATTAAAATGCCAGGATTAAGGGGAAAAAATTGCGGACTGATCAAAACTGCTTTTTCTAAATATTCATGGTATGCATTTTCAACACTGCAAAGAA
>SJYX01009703.1:44396-151388 GCA_006410675.1 Oreotragus oreotragus | reverse complement strand
TCCCCTGGAGATGGGAATGGCAACCCACTCCAGCATTCTTGCCTGGGAAATCCCATGGACTGAAGAGCCTGGCAGGCTGCAATCCATAGGGTCGCAAAGAGTCGGACACAACTGAAGCCATTTAGCACAGCACAGCCCAGCCCATGCTAATAACATCCCACCTCGTAATCTAGTATCTTGACATTCAGAAAACAGATTTAACAGAAGCAGTGATTTTCCTCGGGGAAGGCAATGGCACCCCACCCCAGTACTCTTGCCTGGAAAATCCAATGGACGGAGTAGCCTGGTGGGCTGCAGTCCATGGGATCGCTAACAGTCGGACAGACTGAGCGACTTCACTTTCACTTTGGTCTTTCATGCATTGGAGAAGGAAATGGCAACCCACTCCAGTATTCTTGCCTGGAGAATCCCAGGGACAGGGTAGCCTGGTGGGCTGCCGTCTATGGGGTCACACAGAGTCGGACACGACTGAAGTGACTCAGCAGCAGCAGCAGCAGCAGCAGCAGTGATTTTCCTAGTTTTTCAGGAAGTTCCCTGCCTAGTCTGAGTCAGGGAACCCCAAGCCCTTCAGTTTTAAACCAGGCTCTAAAACATCATTCCTGCTCTCTCTCTCTCTTTTTTTTTCCCTCTTGTGCTGAATTCTCATATTGGCTACAGACTTTCCAGATGTGTTTTTCCTTATTAAAATACTAAAACAAAATTAGATGTGCTTAAGTCATTGGCATATATTTTTAAAGCCTCATTATTTTGGATTGGGGTGATTTTTGTTGGTTTGTTGTTTTGGGCTAACATTTTTATGAACCAAGAAAGCATATTTGGATATAAATTTATCCATGATGAATTGTATGTTGCTAAATATACAGTTAACAGTGATACTACTTCCTCAACTCATTGCCAATTTATTAATAAGAGTTCTGCCAATTGGCATTAGATAACATAAATAAACTGCATGTAAAAATTATTAAGGATTTAGGGTACTATGATGGAAAACATAATTATTAGCATGTGACACTAATTTAGCATAATTCACTTAAACTGAGCCTATTTCCCTTCCTATAAATAGTAATAATTTAAAGCAGCTTCTCTTATATCATGGGCTTTGAACACAACATGATCTGCATTTATGATGCTCAGTCAGTCACAGAGAGAGAAGCACAGCACTAGAGAGCTGTCTTTGAAATGAGCTCATTTGTCACTGTTCCAACTCGGGACGGTAGCATCTTAGTCTTCGCTTATTCAGTGTAGGGGTTGTCACACACAGTCGCGAGACACCAGGGTGTCAGAGACAGTGCTGGCGCTAAATAATACCAGGCAGTTGTGAATTATTTTTCTTGGGAGGAAGACAAAGCAGCGTCCAGGCTGTCCCATAATGGCTCCGCTGTCTCTCACCAACGTTCTAAAAGGTCACCTTGAGCAGTTTCCCAGCTAAGTGCCCAGGAACTTACAAAGAGGGCAGGAACTGATCTGTAGCCCGCAGCCCTGGTCACCTGTGTCTCAGGCCAGTCCGCCAGGTCTGGGCAGTGCTGTCAGTGGTGGGGCGGGTGCATCTCCGTGTCGGGTCCGTGGCCTGATTTCCAAGTTACTTCCATGTCTTTTTCATTTTACTGATGGATAAAATTTTAATAAAGAAGAAGCCCAAGACAGATGAAAAAACATAAATAGTCTTTCTTGTTGTTGTTCAGTCACTCAGTCCTGGCCGACTGTTTGTAACAACATGGACTTCACCATCTCCCAGAGTTTGCTCAAACTCATGTCCGTTGAATTGGTGATGCCATCCAACCATCTCATCCCCTGTCGTCCCCTTCTCCTTCTGTCTTCAATCTTTCCAGCATCAGGGTCTTTTCTAATGAGTCAGTGCTTCACATCAAATGGCCCAAGTATTGGAGCTTCAGCTTCATCATCAGTCCTTCCAGTGAATATTCAGGATTGATTTCCTTTACAATTGACTGGTTTGATTTCCTTGCAGTCCAAGAGACTCTCAAGAATCTTTTGCAACACCACAGTTCAAAGGCATCAGTTCTTCAGCACTCAGCCTTCTTCATGATCCAACTCACATCCATACATGACTACTTGGAAAAAATCATGGCTTTGACTAGATGGACCTTTGTTGGCAAAGTAATGTCTCTGCTTTTTAATATCTATCTAGGTTTGTCATAACTTTTCTTACAAGGAGTAAGTGTCCTTTAATTTCATGGCTGTAGTCACCATCTGCAGTGATATTGTAGCCCCCCCCCAAAAAAAATAAAGTCTCAAATTGTTTCCATTGTTTCCCCATCTATTTGCCATGAAGTGATGGGATTGGATGGCATGGTCTTTGTTTTTTGAATGCTGAGTTTTAAGCCAGCTTTTTCACTCTCCTCTTTTACCTTCATTAAGAGGCTCTTTAGTTCCTCTTTGCTTTCTTCTGAAAGAGTGGTGTTATCTGCATATCTGAGGTTATTGATTTTTCTCCTGGCAATCTTGATTCCAGCTTGTGCTTCATCCAGCCCAGCATTTTGCATAATGTACTCTGCATATAAACAGGGTGACAGTATATAGCCTTGACGTACTCCTTTCCCAGTTTTGAACCAGTCTATTGTTCCATGTCCAGTTCTAACTGTTGTTTCTTGACCTGCATACAGGTTTCACAGGAGGCAGATAAGGTGTTCTGTTATTCCCATCTCTTGAAGAGTGTTCTACAGTTTCTTGTGATCCATACAGTCACATAGTCAATGAAGCAGAAATAGATGTTTTTCTGAAATTCTCTTGCTTTTTCTATAATCTAACTGATGTTGGCAATTGTCTGTCTACATTGATCAAGAAAGATCCCATGAATGTTTCTCTTGGTACCAAAAACAACGGGATAATATAAATTTGGTTTATAACCACCCTCTGCTGCTGCTGCTGCTGCTAAGTCACCTCAGTCGTGTCCGACTCTGTGTGACCCCATGGACGGGAGCCCACCAGGCTCCCCCACCCCTGGGATTCTCCAGGCAAGAATACTGGAGTGGGTTGCCATTTCCTTCTCCAATGCACATGAGAATAATAAATCTATGTATTATTTTACCAATTAGACATAAATTATTTGCATTTATTTTCCAGTAATATATATATGTATCGTGTACCTTTTAATATTACCAGCGGAGGAAAAGTCAGGAGAGGGAAAAAACAGTCAAGATTCTTTTTATAAAATAATGATCAACATTTAAAAATCTTGGTTGGGGTGTTTATTTCTTCCTCATAAAGGACTTTGGGGAGACATTATAACTGATTAACTTTATTGCCAATGATTTTATAAATATCGTGTTGGTTGAAATGCTGTGGCTTTGTTTGGGAAACTCTGAATATACCCAGAGACGCATAGTGTGAACGGTCATGCCAATGAGAATGAAAACATTAAAGAATCCCTGACATGAAGCAAGTAGGTCGGATTTGAACCACTAGCTCTGCTTCCACGGGGTCAGCCTAGTTCTTCTGTATATTTTGTAATAAATTAAGATTCCTAGCTGTAATACCAGACAAAGCTAGCAGGTTTTTAAAAACAATTTTATTGTTTATGTTTGGCTGTGCCAGGTCTTCCCTGCTGCTCAGTCGACCCTCTGGTTGTGGTGTGGGCTTCTCATTGCGGTGGTGTCTCTTGTTGTGGAGCAGGGGCGCTAGGGTGCAGAGACTGCAGCAGTCGTGGCAGGTGGTCTCCGTAGTTTTGGCTCCTGGGCTCCAGAGCACAGGTTCAATAGCTATGGCACAGGGGCTTAGCTGCTCTGAAGCATGTGGGATCTTCCCGGAGCAGGGACTGAATGGGGGTCACAAGTATTGACAGGCAACCTCTTTCCCACTGAGCCATCAGGGAAGGCTTAGCCTGTTTACAGTATTTTCTAGGTGTCAAGCATGGCAGCTCCACTCTTATAGTGAACCCTCAGAGCAGCACCGAAGTGGATTATTAGTGTTCACTTTTTCACATAAAGAAACTTAAGATCACGCTGATAGCAAAAGGCAGAGCTGAGGTTCAAACTTTGTCTGGCTTCAGCATCTGTGCTCTTAATTGAGGCATCTCATTCAATTTGACCCTCAGCACAGTTAACCCAAGGTCAGGGGTTGACAGATTATGGCCATGGGCCAAATCCAGCTCACTGCCTCATTTTGTATGTCTTGTGAGCTAAGAACCATTTTTATGTTTTTAATGTTCTTTTTGAAAAAAAGAAGTATAGCATAGCATTCTGTGCTTTGTTAAAAAAAAAAAAAAAGTAACAATTTCAGTGTCTGTAAAGTTTTATTGACACACAAGCCTTGTTCATTCTTTTATATATTATCCAAGGCTGCTAAAATCACAGATTTAAGTAGTTGTGAGAGAGACCAAATGGCCTGCAAATCTAAAAATATCTACCACCTGACTTTTCACAGACAGAGTTTGCCTAGGGTTATCATGGAGCCACTGGGCTTCTCAGGCGGCTTCGGGGTAGATCCCCTGGAGAAGGAAATGGCAACTTGCTCCAGTATTCTTGCCTGGGATATCCCATGGACAGGGGAGGCTGGTGGGCTACAGAGTTTATGGGGTTGCAAAAGTGTTGGACATGACTTAGCAGCTAAAGAACAGCAACAACAAATCGTACTTGCTGAAAATAAAACCAGACCCAGACCTTGTTATTTTCTTTAACATTAAACAGTTTTTCGAGTGAAGTTAACTATTTTCAGGTATAAACTGTATTTTGAACTGTGACGTTGGGGAAGAGTCCCTTGGACTGCAAGGAGATCAAACCAGTCCATCCTCAAGGAAATCAGTCCTGAATAGTCATTGGAAGGACTGATGCTGAAGCTCCAATATTTTGGCCACCTGATTCAAAAAACTGGCTTATTGGAAAAGACCCTGATGCTGGAAAAGATTGAAGGCAGAAGGAGAAGAGGACAACAGCGAATGAGTTGATTGGATGGCATCACCGACTGGATGGCTATGAGTTTGAGCAGGCTCCTGGGTGATGAATAGGGAAGCCTGGCGTGCTGCAGTCCATGGGGATGCAAAGAGTCAGACATGACTGAGTGACTGAACTGAACTGAAACTATATTTTAAGGCAGCTATCCCTCAGTATCTGAGGACGACTGGTTCCAGGACCCGTGGGTGCTCAAGTCCCCTCTATAAAATGTTTATATTTGCATATAATCTACACACATCCTCCTGTATACTTTAAATCAACTCTAGATTACTCAGGGCACCTATTGCAAATTCTATATAAATAGTTGTTGTGTGTGTTCAATCACTCAGTCGTGTCTGGCTCTTTGCAACCACATGGACTGTGGCCCACCAGGCTCCTCTGTCCATGGGATTCTCCAGCCAAGAATACTGGAGTGGGTTGGCATTTCCTCCTCCAAAGGATCTTCCTGACCCAAGGATCGAACTCAGCTCTCCTTGTCTTCTGCAATGCAGGCGTATTCCTTACCACTGAGTCACTGGTGAGGCCCATAATTACCTGATACTGTTGTTGTTCAGTCGCTCAGTTGTGTCTGACTCTTTGTAACCCCATGGACTGCAGCATGCCAAGCTTCCTGTCCTTCACCATCTCCTGGAGCTTGCTCAAACTCAGGTCCGTTGAGTTGGTGATACCATCCAACCATCTCGTCCTCTGTTGTCCCCTCTTCCACCTGCCTTCAATCTTTCTCAGAATCAGGATCTTTTCTAATGAGTCACCATTAGAGTTTTTTGAGTTCTGCTTTTTGGAACTTTCAAGAAAAAAATTTTTTTTTCAAATATTTTTGATCCACAGTTGGTTGACTCCACAAATGTGGAGCCCATAGATACAGAAGGCAAACTGTATTTAGAATTAACTTAATATCGCCTCAAAGGCACCAAATATTAGACATAGATATTTGCGCCTGTTTTGGAAGCAAAGATGAATAAAATTATTTGTTCTTTAAGATATTTAAAACACTTGCTCTGGAATAACGGTGGCGTCATTATTTTGCATAATGTCTATGAAATGGATTTGTTCAGCAGAGAGAAGTTTAAAGCCAAGTTATACCAAATCCTAATTAATGATGTTTTAAATAAGTTTCAGTAACCAATTGTTCCCCCATCACCCAAAAGGAAATGAGATGCTTCAGGAAATGCTTCAGGCAGCTCTAGATTTAATAGACCAGAGTTGAGCTGCAAATGTTCCACTCTGCACCATCAACAGCCATCCATTCCTTCCCTTTAGGGCCATGTTCTCTGTTAGATCCTGGAGCCACAAAGATGACAGGACACAGTTACTCCCTTTGCTTGGATTCTCAACTAAAATTCTCACACTTTTTCTGTTTTTCCACTTGGAGGGGAGTGGTTCTCCTTCTCTAATTATTCCTTCCTACCTGATTATGTCAGTCACTCCCGCTGACAATCTTACATTCACAGAAGAATCTTTAGGGCATCATTCCACGCATCCTTCCTGGCCTCATGAATAGAAACATGCATCCTACTGACATAATAATGTCTGGATCAGTTATCTATTGCCACAATAATCCTACACAATGAACAATCATAACATTTCAATAAATTATCACAGTACACATTGATTTAGCTCCTGAGTCTGTGAAGTTAAGCTGATCTGGCTGCCCCCAGCTGAGGCCTGCCTGCAGGTGGGTACCTAGACTTGCTTTTTTGGGGCTGGGCTTGCTTACATCTCTGGGGTTGGCTGCCTGTTGGCTGATCCAGGTTGGCCCAGCTATGCAACCTTCAGGCTCACCCAGGCATGCCCATCTCATGGAGATGACAGAGGGCAAGAGTGAGCAAGCCCAATAAGGCTAGGTGCTCTTCAAGTTTCTACCTGCATCACATCAGCTCACGTCCCATTGGCCAAAGTAAGTCTCATGGCCAAGCCCTGTGTCAGAAGGGATTGCTATTGCTAAGTCACTTCAGTCATGTCTGACTCTGTGCGATCCCATAGACGGCAGCCCACCAGGCTCTGCCGTCCCTGGGATTCTCCAGGCAAGAAGACTGGAGTGGGTTGCCATTTCCTTCTCCAATGCATGAAAGCGAAAGGTGAAAGTGAAGTCGATCAGTCATGTCCCCATGGACTGCAGCCCACCAGGCTCCTCCATCCATGGGCTTTGCCAGGCAAGAGCGCTGGCGTGGGGTGTCAGAAGGGAAGGGTCACGCAAAGTGACATGGCAAATGGCGTCAAAGTGGTTGTTAGTGAAACACTGGGACCATGCACTCCATCAGGCATGTGAGCAAAACTAACACCCCAGGTGTAGATTATTTTCATTATAAAATATGTAGGTGGAAATACACACACATAAATCAATGAGAAAGAATTATCGTGTGCAACAATTTCTAACCATCACACTATATTTTAGAGGATCTTAACAAAGGGACAAACTCCATCTGCTGAGGTTGGTCCTGCTTACCCCTTTCATGGGATGGCTCACCGTTCAGGAGACTCTTGGAGACTCAAAGACAGGGCAATTTGAGAGCCAGTGTGGGTACCAGGAGGATGGTTATCATAGGACTTGACATAGAGAATGGCGGGAAATCTGTCACTTCTCGCTTGCTTGTTGGAAGTAGGTCAAAGGTTAAATACAGACACCTCCAATCACCAATTAAGTAAAAACAAAGCTCACATCATATCCACCCACAGAAAAATATTGTTTTTCCTCTCCCAACAACTGGAGCATGGCCAGTAATGGGAACCAGTGCCCCCCAGTCCCACCTGTTTTGGGACATGGCGGCATATAATTCTATCCTCTGGATAAAGTAAACAAGACCAACTAAAACAAGACTAAAAGGATTGTGTGAATGTTGATGGTGAAGAGGAAACAGAAGCATCAGGACATACCACAAAAAACCAGTGAACAGGAAAATGGGCACAATTTACGTGGTCCTTGATGACAATAATTGACTATGCTTTCTTTTTTTTGCTTTTTAAAGTTTTACTTTATTTTTACTTTTTGGACTGCACCACGTGGCATAAGAGATCTTAGTTCCTCAACCAGAAATCGAACCTATACCCCTTGCACTGGAAGCATGAATTCTTAAACCACTGGATGGCCAAGGAAGTCCTCATTTTTTCACTTTTTAAATTGTGGTTAAAGACACATAACATGGGGTCCACCTTCTTAACACAGTTTAAAGTGCACAGAATAATATTGTTCGCTATAAGCTCAATGCACGTCAATCTCTGGAGGTTTTCCATCTTCTGTGACTGAAACTTTATACCCGTTAAACAGCAACTCATTTCCCTCATTTCCCCCTCCCCCGGCTGCCACCATCCTACTTTCTGGTTTTGTGGATTTGTTTCAGACACGTCACATAAGTGGAATCATGTAAAATTTGTCCTTCTCTGACTGACTTTCTTCCCTTATCATAAAGTCCTCGAGGTTTATCCATGTTGTAGCATATGGCAGAATCTCCTTCCTTTTTCGGGCTGAATAATATTCCATTGTGTGTATATTCCACATTTTTTTAATCCATTCATCCATCGCTGGATATTTGGGCAGTTTCTGCCTGTGGGCTGTTGTGAATAGTGCTGCCATGAACATGGATGTGTAAGTCATTCTTTGAGCTCCCGATTTCCGTTCTTTTAGGTATATACTCAGAAGTGAGATTACTGGGTTATATGGCAGTCTGTTTTTAATTTCTTGCTGTTTTCCATAGTGGTTGTACCATTTTACATTCCCACCAACAATGTACTAGAGTTCTACTTTCTCTACATCCTTGCAACACTTGTTGCTTTCTTTTTTTGTTTTTGTTTTTATAATGGTGATCCTAAAGGCATGAGTTCATATCTCATTGTGGGTTTGATTTGGGTTTCCCTGATGATTGCTGACTCTGAGCATGTTTTCATAGACTATGCTTTCTTGCTATACTAGACATACTCATAGACTATGCTTTCTTATCCATATAATGGCTATAAATAAATTTCTATTATTTTAATGGTTATTTTACATGATTGAAAAAATAGGTTCTTTTGGTATATTTTCATAGGAGTCCCAAATACAAAAAACCATTTCACTTTTTAATACTTGTTTCACATTTTAGTAATGACAAAATACTTAGCACAACAAAACTGCATAGATTGCTTAACAGAAAATTTCAAAACTTCTTATTCATTCTAGAATAGAGATTCTGCCTTTACTTCACAAATTCTGTATCCGCTCTCAGCAAAATTAATCTTCAGTATTTAACATCTCGTCACTCCTTATAGATATGAATAGTGCTACCCCAAGCATTTTCTCATCATTGCTAAAAAAGGAAAGGAATGGAAATGAAAGAAATTCACACGATGAGGGAAGTGGTCATTCCACACTCAGACTTTGATGAGTGCCAAATGGGTTATGTTTATTGAATCAACAGGATCACTTTGACATGTAAAATGCGCTACACACCAGCCCTCCACTCTGGACAGGCTACATAACTTTGGGGCCCAGTGCAAAATGAAAATGCATAACCCTTGTTTAAAATGTATTAAAATTTCAAGACAGCAGGTACAGAGCATTAGACCAAGTTCTAGGATCTTCTAAGTAGAGAGTAGTCACATGCCCATCAAGCCAGCCCTGACCTAATGGTAAAAAGAAAAAAAGATCTTCTGGGATTTTGTCATCTACCAGAAAATTATGTACAACCAGCTCAGTGCTCTCAAAGTAGCAGTAGGGCTGGTAGAGAAATTCCTTAAAAATCTAATGGGGGGAAAAGGTTCACAAACTGCACCTATATCAAGTTTATCAAGTATATAAACTTGATATCAAGCTTTTTTCTAGAAAATTCCAAAGGCCCACTTATTTTCAACACCAACCCAGACATTCATTTTGAGGCTAGAGTTTTGCAGTCAGCCAGAACCAGACTACAGAGCAGAGTTACTTCCCTCTTTGTCATAATTAATTTCCTGGCAATTATTGCCAGGGGAGAGGAAAGTTTCTCAGAATTAGACAAGCTCACAATATCCCCAGTCAATATGAACGCATAGTTCAGGGGACACTTCAGGGAGACCCAGATCAAGCCTGGCTTTATCACGCTCTATATAACCTATTAACCTTAAGCATGTGGTTATGAGGATGAGAGGGAGATTTAAATGAACAATGGGAAGTTATCTTTCCCAAGTATCTGCAATTAGCAATGATCCTAAGAATTTCATAATATGAAATTGAGAAACCCAGCTTTCCTGCTCTCACCACATAAGTAATCAGGGGAAGTTTCCTTTAGTTTGTGATGATTTACAAAGTGAGCCAGTGGCCTTTTCATCTATTATTATTGTCACAAGATTCATTTCCTCTACAAATGCTTTCATTTATTTAAAGAAAAAACATAACCAGCAATATAGTCAGACCCTGAGTGATTTCTTCAATTCTGTAAATTACACTATTGACATAATTAATAACTTTAATACAAAAACTATGGCTGTCAGATAGACACAGCATCCAATCAATGGAAACAAATCATTTTCCCTTCTGTTAAGTGATTTTCTCAAGAAGTGAATCTAAGAAAACAGAATAGTCAATCAATGAGGGAGTTGCCTGTATTGTCTCTCTTATTGGTAGAATTGAAAACAAAGGTTTCCTTTATTGTGTAAATTTCAACCATTGGAAATCAATTGTTGTACACAGAGAGAGGGGGCTATATGAGGTAGACACCAATGTCTGACTTTTATATTGTAAAATTGCAGCAGAATGGATAATTATTGCCTCACGCGATTATCCAAATACTCTGCAAATCAAGATGAACTTCTTTGGGGAAAATTCAGATGTTTTAAACCATGTTGTTTACAATAGGGAACTCAGAGAGTTTGAGGCCTCACTACAGCCCCATCCTTAACTTTATGGTATGTCAGTTGGGTTCTTGGAAAGATTGAAGACACCCTACCAGAGGTGGATAGGCAGTGCGGTGAAGCTGTGATGTTAATTTGCAGGCGTGAAGCATTGTCTCTGGTTTGAATCGATCTGCAGTGCTATGGAGGGTTTCTCTGAACCTGAAGCATCCATGAAGAACATGAAACACAGCCACAAGTTCTCTTGGCTTGCTCCTTTTAGATTCACCCTAAGCATAAACGTTGCAACACCGTTGGCTTAGAGGAGGGGAAAGAGGCGTGAAGGAAATAAGGCAGAAGCAGCAGCATCTGGAATACCAGGCTAGCAACCCACATCAACCCATTAAAGACACGGTCTTCCTTCTTATGGCTTCTCTGGTGGCTCAGCAGTAAAGAATCCACCTGCCAATGCAGGAGAGGCGTATTCAATCCCTGGGTCAGGAAGATCCCCTGGAGCAGGAAATGGCAACCTGTTCCATATTCTTCCCTGGGAAATCCCATGGACAGAGGAACCAGGTGGGGCTACAGTCCTTGGGGGTTGCAGAAGAGTTGGACATGACTGAACGACTAAACAGCAACATAGCACCTGAAGGATGGCATGTGAGGATGGAGGCAGAGATTGCAGTGATGTGGTTGCAAGTCAAGGGATGCCAAGGATGGACCACCTCCTAGAATCTGATTTGGGCGCTTTGATTTGGGACTTGTGACTTTCAGAACTCTGACAGAATAAATTTCTAGTGTTTTAAGCCACCCAGCTTGTGGTACTTTGTTCCATCACACCTGGGAAACTCACATCCTGTGTTAGACGGTGGTCTGTGCTGGGGGGAAGGGGCAGGGAATGACGGAGATTGTGGTGTCATTCTGCAGGGAGGAGAGTGGGTTGTGGTGGTAGGAAGAGTGATCCACGTAAGCTTCATAGAGGTGAGATTTGAGCAAAGACTTAATGGAGGTGAGGGAACGGGCACCATGCAGGTATTTGGGCAAGAGTGTTCTGGCTGAAGACCAGCAAGTGTATAAGCCCCAGGAAGGAGCCAGGCAGATGAGCTGAAGACCAAGCAAGGAGTCCCTGTGGCTGGAGCAGAAAGAGGGGGAGATTGTTAGGGGCTGAGGTTGGATGGATAGTGATGGAGCAGGGTCCTTCCGGGCTATGATGAAGACTGGAGCTTTTGCTCCAAGTGAAATGTAAAGATCGGAAATTTCTGAAAGAGGAGTGATGTGATCTTACATCTGAAGAGTTCCTCTGGCTGCCCAGTTGAGAATAGATTTTTGGAGGAGGGGTAGAGAGAAGCTCTTACAGTCCGTTAGCCCAGTAATCCCAGCGGGCAATGACATGCTAATTTCACGGTGCTGACAGTGGGTGTGGAGAGGTGGTTGGACCCTGAGTACAGTTTGAAAGGAGAGCCAAGAACACTCACAGATGGAGTGGACCTGTGGCGCTCTATACCTCCCAAGGGCCAGAAGACCCCACTACCTCTTGAAGAATGTTGGAGACACTCAGAAAAATCCTTCCTCTGGTTTTCCCTTTCTTGCATGTTATATTTCGATGCTTGGCCCTCTGTCATGAAAAAATGATCTTGGCTTGATTGTAAGAATTAGACTGCAGCGTGTAATTTTTTTAGGATGAAAGTACTATATGTACAAGATTTTTTTAATAACGTACAGAAGGATAAAGTCCCTGTGGCTGGAGCAGAAAGAGGGGGAGATTGTTAGGGGCTGAGGTTGGATGGATAGTGATGGAGCAGGGTCCTTCCGGGCTATGATGAAGACTGGAGCTTTTGCTCCAAGTGAAATGTAAAGATCGAAAATTTCTGAAAGAGGAGTGATGTGATCTTACATCTGAAGAGTTCCTCTGGCTGCCCAGTTGAGAATAGATTTTGGGAGGAGGGGTAGAGAGAAGCTCTTACAGTCGTTAGCCCAGTAATCCCAGCGGGCAATGACATGCTAATTTCACGGTGCTGACAGTGGGTGTGGAGAGGTGGTTGGACCCTGAGTACAGTTTGAAAGGAGAGCCAAGAACACTCACAGATGGAGTGGACCTGTGGCGCTCTATACCTCCCAAGGGCCAGAAGACCCCACTACCTCTTGAAGAATGTTGGAGACACTCAGAAAAATCCTTCCTCTGGTTTTCCCTTTCTTGCATGTTATATTTCGATGCTTGGCCCTCTGTCATGAAAAAATGATCTTGGCTTGATTGTAAGAATTAGACTGCAGCGTGTAATTTTTTTAGGATGAAAGTACTATATGTACAAGATTTTTTTAATAACGTACAGAAGGATAGAAAATGAAAAGTAGAGGCCTGTTTTTCCCTCCCCTGTGTCATAGTTCAGCTATAATCACTGCTGATGTCTATTCTTACAAGTAAATGTAATGCATATACATCATATATATGCTATATCCTATTTTTTTACACAAATGTGACTGTATTATACATGCTGTTCTGCCTTGCTTTTTCTCTTACTTCAGTGTTTTTATAATAATATGAACAATGTTTCACATCTTTGAAACTCTATGATTTCTTTGTAAGGGTACATCCTATGCATATGTAATACTTTAATCAGTCCCTTATTAATGGATATTTAAAGGTTGAAGTAGACAGATTTCTAAATGTGTGTATATGTGAGCTCAGTTGTGTCTGACTCTTTGCCACCCCCTGGACTATAGCATGCCAGGCTCCTCTGTCCATGGAATTTTCCAGGCAAGAATACTGAATCAGGTCACCATTTCTGCTCCAGGGATCTTCTCCACCCAGGAATCCAATCCGTATCTCTTTCATCTCCTGCACTGGCAGGTGGATTCTTTACCACTGTGCCACCTGGGAAGCTGAAATAGACAAGTTTATAAATAACAGTAGTTACAAATGGCAAATACTTACTGTATGCTCAGCACTGTTTTAAAGAACTCATTTTTATCTCACAGCATTCCAATAAGCAGATACTATTATTATCCCAAGTTTTTGGATAAAGGCAGGAAGGGACAAAGGAGCCAAGCATCTTGCCAAAGATCACCCAGCTGACAAGTGGTGGATCACACATCGCAAGTGATGGATCCAGTCAATCCTCTACACCTTCTCTTTTTCTCTTTGCTTTGTGGAACTATGTGAAATAAAATCCTAGAAGTAAAACTGATGAATCAAAGAGTATATGTATTTTAAATCTTGACTGATAATTTTAAGCTGGCTTCCACAGAGACGGTGCTAATTGACAATTTATAATAATTATAACCTTTACCAATTCTGATGGATATGGAATGACATTTCATCTGTGCTTTTTAATCTATGTTTTAATTCCCACCTCTTTAACTGTGAGTGGGGTTGAAATTTCTTCCTGTTAATTGGACATTTGTGTGTGTGTGTGTGTGCATGCACGCACAAGTGTGTGTTGTCTATTCCTATCCCTTGTCCACTTTCCTTTGGGTTTTTCATTTTTTATTAACTCATATGAGTTCTTTGTATGTTAATAAAATTAGTCATCTGTCATATATGTTCCAGTTTCCTCGATCTTACTTGTCTTTTAACGTTTAAAGTTTTTTTCCCATGTGACTGACCATTTACCAAATAATTCATTTTTCTTTCATAGTTCCTGATCTTACTGATTCTCTTAATGAGATCTTCAAAGACCTTCTTTTCTCTGGCTAAGGGTGAGTTGAACTAAAGTAGCAATCTTAATTTGCATTTCCAAACTAATTCTGTTCCAAATAGAGTTGCATATTTTGACCTCCAAAACATTATTTCAAAAACTGATATTTCAAAAACTGATATTTCATTCATGATGTATCAATGGCCAAGTGGAATGTATGAATTCCATTTTCCTGGAGTTGCAGTAAGTTAAAATGTTTTATGCTGTCAATAATAATTAAGAAGAATACAACCTATAAGGAGAAGGTGGTCCCTAGTGGCATACCTCTAGTCTGTATATTTAATTCCATTCTATTTGATATTTTATTAAATATTTGAATTTGAATAAAATAAGTATATTTATTAGATATAGTAGTGGTAAAAGTTTGGAGGGATGGTTAACATACTCTTAAATAGTTGTCAGATACACTCAAATTGATTTTGACAGCTTGGCACAATCAGTAAAACTAATAAGATGAAATTTAATAGTGGTAAATGAGAAGTTCTGCAATGAGGTTAAAAAAACGCCTGGCCAATTAGAAGATGAGAGACACCTGAGCCACTGGCAATTCAAATAAAATTGTTTAGGGGATTTTATTTAATGAAAATTGCAATACTAATCCATAGACAGAATTGCCAGAAGAGCTAATGAGATCTTAAATTACATTAATAGAAATATTTCATCCAGAATAAAAACAGTAATAGTCCCAGGTGTATGCTATACCAGTATGCTTACATGGAGAGAACAGTTTTAGTTCTGAGTATCATATTTTAAGAGATACATTGACAAAACTGAGTTCCCCCAAGAATGAAAACTGTGCCACTGGAATATTTAAACTAGTAAAAGAAAACTGTCACTAGGGCTAGAATAATCATCTTTAGATATTTAAAGGACTCTTATGTGGAGACATGATTACATTTATCCTATGGACCGGGATAAATGAAGTCATAGAAAGGGAGACTTCTGTTTAAGAAGAAATTGTCTAATATTTGGATCTGTCCACTAATTGAATGATCTCCTTATGAGAGAAGGAGATTTCCATCATCAGGAGTATTTAAGCTGAGATGCAGGGGTGTTGTAAGAGGAGTCAAGCTTTGGTTGAGATCAGATATACAAGATCAGCCACAGGGGATTTAGCACATGTGGTTTAAACAGGGCCAATGTTTACAGCTTCACTGTTAGTCTTATAACAGTGTCACTTGCAGTTATCAATACAAGCATTCCAACAAGCTGAATTGGAAAGAGGAACAGAGTTTCACGCTCTCTAGTTTGTGATCCAGCCAAGAGTGAACCCTTGGAAGTCTGTTTTGAAGGAGAAAATCATCAATTATATCTGTTAATACAGAAAAAGAGATTTTAAAAAAACACCACTGGTCTGATCTTAAAATTTCTCCAATTCCTGAGAATCTAAGACTCTGCATCTAGGGATTTCATTAATATGATTATTCGTAATATGGCCCACTCTCCCACTAGACCATGAGCCCCTCTCTTAAAGCTAGGAACCATGTTCTACAGACTTCTCTGTCACCAGAGTCTGACTGTGCCTGGTGTATATTTGTTCCTCAATAGACATTTGCCGAATGAATCAATGAATGAGTGAACGAATAGCAGCACAGCTTAGCCCGGGCTAAGAATGCAGATGTTCTGTTCCTTTAAGTCACCAACAAGAGGAATGAACTTTCATATAACAACTAAGTAGCTCCACCTATGGGGATGGAAAGATTTCTGGAGCAGGGAGCCAGGCGTGCCATTAGAAATGCTCTCATATTTTCCTGAAATCCTCTGGAGTCCCTGGCCCAGTATTTTGTCTTTTAAATATGAAGATTCCCGACCCAGGGATTGAACCTGCATCTCCTGCATTGGCAGGTGGATTCTTTACCACTGAGCAACTTGGGAAGCCCTCCTGCCGTATGTAACATCTCTGAATTGGGCCTATTACTGTCTGCTCCCTGGTGGCTCAGAGGTTAAAGCGTCTGCCTGCAATGCGGGAGACCTGGGTTTGATCCTTGGTTTGGGAAGATCCCCTGGAGAGGGAAATGGCAACCCACTCCAGTACTCTTGCCTGGAGAATCCCATGGACAGAGAAGCCTGGGTAGGCTACAGCCCACGGGGTCGCAAAGAGTCAGACATGACTAAGTGACTTCACTTCACTTTACTATACTCTGTATCGATGTATTTGTTCAAGTGTCTGAATAAATGAATGAAAGCCCATCTCCTTGAGGGCAGGCTGTCTCTCTTGGGTTGGGATGCCTACAATTACCTGGTCACCTCTCTGCTGCCACGCCTTACTTCTGAGACTTCCTCTCTCCCCTGGACAGTGTGATCAGACAGGGAGGGATTCCAATGGAATGACTGTCTCCCCAGCCCACCCCCATCACCAGTTCTGACTTCACCCTTCCATGCTGGTGGTGACCCTTCTCGCTCACTGACCCACTAGCCACTCCACTGTCGACTTTCCAACCACAGAAGAACTGCCACTTAGGGCAAGGTGAGGAGCCCCCTGCTCAAGTCTCAGGTCCCATCCCCAGAAGTTCATTCCTGCCCCAGGCATTGCTTTTGCCTTTTCCTTATTTGTAACAACCCTTCTTTCCCTTCCCTATTTAATTTTTTCTTTAAGTCCCTCCAGCCAGAGACCTATCTACACGCAGCCAACAAGTACCTAGCACTGTCCTATGCCACCCACTGTGTTCAGTACTAAAGACACCAGGACAAATGAGATAAACTCTAGCTCCTGTTACTCCAGTGCATACTGGAACATGGGCTCACCATCCCCCTGACTCACTAAAATTTAATTATCCCTGATTTCTTCACAGTGTTACTTTCCCCTCAAGAGACTATAAATTCACTTTCTTAGAAACCTACCACAGCAACCAGCTCCATGTGTGACCCATACCAGGCCCAGTAAATACTTGTCACCGAAGTTGGAAGGGGCAGCTTTTCATGGCTTGACATGACTCAACTCAGACAAAAAGACCTTCAAATCTCATGCTTTTCTTGGATTGGAGATGGGATGGGATTCTTTCTACCTTGACTTTCTCACTGAAGAAAAAAATAAAGTACTATATTTTCAGAATTTTGAACAGGAATTCAAACCATCTCATTTTACCAATCAGAATGGCCATCATCAAAAAAAAAGCTACAAACAATGAATGCTAGAGAGAATGTGGATAAAATGGAACCCTCTTGCACTGTAGGTGGGAATATAAATTGGTACAGTCCCTGTGAAGTACAGTATAGAAGTTCCCTGAGAAACTGAAAATAGAGCTACAATGTAATCCTGCAATCCCACTCCTGGGCATACTTCCAGAGAAAAACATAGTTCCAAAGGATACATGCATCCCAGTGTTCATTGCAATATTTACAATAGCCAAGACACGAAAGCAATCTACATGTCCATTGACAGAGAAATAAATAAAGAAGATGTGGTACATATACACGATGGAATATTACTCAACCATTAAAAAGAATGAAATAATGCCATTTACAGCAACACGGATGACCTGGAGAGTATCACACTAAGTGAAGTAAGTCAGGAAAAGACAAATATCATATGATACTGCTTTTATGTAGAATAAAAAAAGTGATACAAATGAACTTATTTACAAAACAGACTCACAAACTTATGGTTACCAAGGGGGCCTGGTGGGAAGGAGGCCAGATTGGGAGTTTGAGATTAACATTAACTGTATAGCAGTACACACGTTGGAGGAGAAAATGGCAGCCCACTCCAGTGTTCTTGCCTGGAGAATCCCAGGGACGGGGAAGCCTGGTGGGCTGCCATCTATGGGTCGCGTAGAGTCGGATACGACTGAAGCAACTTAGCAGCAGCAGCAGCAGCAGCAGTACACACTGCTGTATTTAAAAATAGATAGCCAACAAGCACCTCCTGTATAGCACAGGGAACTGCTTATTATGCTGGAATAACCTAAATGGGAAAAAAAATAGAAAAAGAATAGATACATGTATTTGTATAACTGATCACTTTGCTATACACCTGAAAACAATAAAATATCATTAATCAACTGCATTCCAATATAAAATAAAATTTTCTAAAAATCATCTCACTTTGTCAATATTTTTCAATGTAATAATATTGTCTGTACTCCTTCCCTTCCAGAAAACTTGGACTGTGTGACACTTTTAAACTATGGTTCCTGGTTTCTTTTTTTCCTTCTTTGTGCCTCAGTCTCATTTTATGTTTGGATTGGTTTTTATGTCAGCAAGTAGAAAGACATGAGGAAAGCAAGCTGGATCCCGATGTCAGAAACTCGTCTTCTAAGGCAAAAGACACGTGTCATCAGCTAACAGGCAAGAATACTGCAGGGGGTAGCCATTCCCTCCTCCAGGGGATCTTCCAAACCCAGGGATCGAACCTGGGTCTCCTGCATTGCAGGCAGATTCTTCACTGTCAGAGCCACGAGAGAAGCCCCTAGCTAACAGGAAACTCTTCCCCTTTCTGTGCACCTGACTCTTCTTGTCTGGGAAGCACTCCTCAAAGGGAAAAAATAAACTAAAATATAAGCCACCATTTGGGGTATAAAAAAGATTGTAGATGGCTGGAAAACGGATTATGCAGAGCAACAGGATAAAATAACCCTCAGCACCAAAAGCCAGGGCTGCCCAGGATCAGTTACCACTGAGCCCGTAATGATCTTCTTACATCAAAAGCCCTTTCAAGACATAGCAACAGACCTGCCCTGCAAAGACTCTTGACCAGAGGAGAGTGTAATCATCAATACTCTAGCCTTTCTCTTTTGTGAGCACTTTAAAAAAAAAGCCCGGCCGAGTAGTGACTCTGGTATTAAGTATCATCTGAAACAATGCCTTGAAACCATAATGCAATCTTACTCCTGAAATGTGCAGTATTTGCTGCCACGGTGTGTACACCTGGCACGTCCGGTTGCTAATAGAATAAATCTGTGATTTTTCTTTTCACATGCCTTCTCCCTTCTTGCTTGGCTGAATAAGCCGCCGATCAGTTGAACTTACCCTGCTTTTCTGTTTTGTTTCAGGATCTGGTATTTGTTTGTGCTTTATTTTCCCCTACCTCTTCATAAAAAAAAAAAAAGAGAGAGAGTAAACCAGTCTGCCTGTGAGAGTATTGACTGGGCTAAGAATGCGGGATTGTGTTGCAAAGGAGCTCGGGCCTGCAATGTTATCACTCAGCAGGACTGGGCCCATCAGAAAGCACATGGTGTGCCATGACGTAGCTGGTCTCCGACCACAAAAGCAGACTTTTCTCTGTGAATTAGACAAACCACACAAAAGGCAACAATAGCTAGCATAAACACCATTTAATACTATTCACAGGCTATTGAAGAGATGGGCGTTGACAAAGAATTGCAGCAAAGCCAGGACATTGTGGGCCCATGAAAGGAGGCCTAGTGAACAGGAAGCATCACTGCAGCGGGCTGACAGTAACCATATAGCGGCGGGATTGTGGGGCTGGCATTTACCCCAAGGGTCTTTACAGTCAGAAAAATAAAGAGAAATTAAAGCATAAGGAATCCTCTTTGTGGGCACTTAAGCCCACGAAGCAACACAAGAAGCCATACAATTGTCTTTTCAACACTTGGCTGTGCTTTAGATAATGATGAAAAGGAAACATTTGGGGTGTGCTTGCTCGTAGGACTCTGTATCACCCATTGGGAAAACGCATCTATAAAAACAGATGAAATTTTCACAGCAAAATGAATAGTTGCATAAGCTTTTGCCTCATTTTAAAACAGGAAGAGCTCACCGCTGCTGGTCTCCATTTGTGACAGCCTCTTTCAGGGACACAGGGTGTCCAGGGCAGGACAACTGTCATTTTTCACCAGGTGCATAAAGAAAAGGAAAAATTCAATAAACCCACGGAAATATAATACCTATCTTTAAAATGGTTAAACCTGTGTCTAACAGAAACTAATTTACGTATACTTTAAAAAAAATGTTTACTTATTTGGCCGCCCTGAGCCTTAGTGGTGGCTTATAGGATCTAGTTCCCCCCACGAGAGATCGACCCCCAGTATCCTGCATTGGGAGCCGGGAGTCTTAGCCACTGCACCATCAGGGAAGTGCCTCTAGACATTTAAAGTAGGAATTTAACAATTTAATTCTGAAACAAATCTATAATGGGAATCATTTTTTAATGCATCCTGAATTCTAAAAAAATAAAGCATAATAAATGTACCAAATACATTGAGGAAGGTTAGTGATGGAGGTACAAGACAATTTCAGAATAGACCCTAAAATATTCTAGAATGTCCTTTTTCTAAGGAACCTCGAGAGCCAGGGAGCTGAGTGACCAGCCATAGTTGCATAACCAGTAATAGCAGCTCAAGTTTGACCCCAGGTTTCCTGACTCCCTGTCCTACTATTCCGGATATGGAAATGTGTTTTGAATATAGAAATGCTTTTTAGTGTCAAGTGAACTTTTCGGTTGCTATTTAGCTGTTTATCCTTAAGCAATTGATTAACTCCTCTGTGTCTGTTTTTCTATTCATACAATCGGGTCAGCCTACCTCATAGAATTGTTGAGAGGGATTGAATGAGTTAATATCTGTGTTTAGAATAGTGCCTTGTATCATATACATGCTTGCTGTTATTACTGCTTACTTATAGAACAGCAGAGAGGGTTTTGAAGATCTGAAAGGACCAGTTCTCAGGTCTTTTAACTGCAAAGCAAAGCTGTTTCTCCAAAACTACTATGATGTCTCTTAAGACCTTAAAAAATACTCTGTAAGCTCAGTGAAACCACCCAGTGTCATAGACCATGTATAATAAGGCTCTTGGTGGAATATGGCCATATACATTAAACTCTGTTTCTTTTAGAGAAGTGGTTATCAAATTTTAGTATGAACTTTAAAATTTTTTTTAATTTAAAAATAGTAGAAAGGGACTTGCTGGCAGTCCAGTGGTGAAGACTCCAGCTGTCAAAATAGAGGGTGTGGATTCAAGCCCTGGTTGGGGAACTAAGATCCCACATGCCGCTTGGCACAGCCAAAGGATAAAAAACAACAGCCACAGCAACAAAATATATTTATAGGAAACAAATTGGGAATAATTGTAACGTATGTAATTTTTTGAAAATATTTTAAATAAAAATTTTTTTAAAAGAAGAAGAGTGGGTAGGTCTTTTACCACCACTTTGCAATTCCATAGGTCTCCTGTGGGACCCAGGAAACTAAAAAAAAACCACACACACACTTTTCCCCTCACAGATGATTTCTCGGAAAGGCAATCCAAAGATAACACTTTGAGAAGATCTGCTTGAGAGCATAAATTCCTTCCTTCTTCCCCACCTCCACCTTCTGGTGTCACCATTTAATTTTCATTTGTACTCTGGGTCATCTGCTGCCAGTTAACTTGGTTTGCTCGCAGGAAGGCTAATGAAGAGAAAGATTCTTCTGTACCAGCTAAGGTTAACCAGCAAAGCTAGTTCTGCTTGAGCTGAACCTCTTGAGCCATCTCAAAGCCTCTGCATCTAACTCTAGCCAAGCACCTTCCAGCGCGAGCAGAGTGGACTTGGACTTATGATAGAGGAGTGTAAAGACGGTGGACAATACCTCCGCAATAGGAAGAGCTCCATGAAACACACGCTCCACTGAGTGGCAGGTTTATCAACATCAGACATTCACTGATTCACCTATTGATCATCCTTGTCAAGAACTGGGATTCTGGAAAAGGGAGATTTAAACTAAACAAGCCACCGTACTTCAACCCTTAGGCAGGCTGTGATCTAGTAAGGAAAGTAAAACAGATACACACTTGTCTTGGAATGAAAGGCCCTTTATCGCATTTAGGTTGCTCTGCATCTAGTTTTGCTGTTGGTTTCCACTCTCGTTCTCCTGAAGTTGCTTCAAGTAACACAGGGATCCGATAGTGGGAGAAAAGCCACAGCAGAAAAGATAGCAGCAGGAAGAGGCCACCTGCTGGTAGTTTTCTCCCTGTCAGCTTCTTCCCTGCTCAGGTCTGCTGGTCTCCTCTGTCCCTCCTGACAACTGAGTACAAATGCCCTTGCTCTGCCATTTTTGCCCCATCCCAAAAGGCATGCTGAGCCAGCGTTCTGTGCTGGGCCCTGTGCACAGCCCTGATAATGGGAAGGGAATGAAACGGGGCCTCTACAACCAGGCAGGCAGAGAATTCTCTTAATAGCATGATTTATTAATATTTTCTTTCTTCGGGTTTTTTTGTTTTTTTTTTTTTGGTTAATATTTCCTCCCTATGGGTTTCCCCGATGGCTCAGTGGCAAAGAATCTGCCTGCAATGCAGGAGACACAAGAGACATGGGTTTGATCCCTGGGTCAGGAAGATCCCTTGGAGGAGGAAATAGTAACCTGATCCAGTTCTCGTGCCTGAAAAATCCCACAGACAGAGGGAACTGGCAGGCTACAGTCCAAAGGGTCACAAAGAGTCGGACACAACTGAGCAACTGAACACACACATATTTTCTCTCCACCCCAAACTGTGCATGAGACCTTTAGAAAAATGACATCATTTAATCTGTAGCATAAGCTTTGTGCCATTTTTACCCATTTATAATGAAGGTGCTGAGACTGGGGGAGGTCAAAAAATTTTCCAGAATCACTCTAACACTGCTAAGTGTTAGAGACAAGAGTGGAGCCCAGTCTGGTTTTTAAGTTTGCAGTCTTCACTTCTCTGCATATTTGAATTCATATTTTCTGTTCATCTGCTGCATGCCAGGTACAGTGCCAGACAGAGATAAAGTGAATTTGCTGTACTGAGTTCTATAATGGCAGTGCATTATCATAAATAATGATCGTAAAACAGTGGTTCTCAACCTGAAGTGACTCTGTGATCCTTACCCACTGGGGACATTTGTTAATGTTTGGAGACATTTTGTTAGGAGCAGAGAATGTGTGGATGAGGGGGGGACCAGGAGCCCAGAAAGGTAGTGGGAGAGGGGCCAGCAGGGAGAATGAACCTGCATGCCCTCCTGAGGGCAGGATCTGTCTGTGCAAGTGGAGAGAAGATGCATAAGATGTTACAAATATGAAATCAACTCGTTTTGATCAGCCACTTCCTGGCACAAAGAAGAGGAAAGCCGAGGTTACAATGAGAGGGCGGGAGGTGTGAAAACAAGAGAGAAGAAGCTGTGGGAGCAGGTAGGCTGGTAAATCAAGCTGATGTCCCGTCGGCCTCTGCATCGTTTCTTTCACCAACAGTAGGCGATGACCAATATGATACCGCAGACCCTATTTTCCTAGATCCGGAAATTAAATCCATAAATTCATCCGCAAGTAAAGTCAACTCTCCCTCGTTCTTTAGGCTACAGAAGCGCTTGGGAAAGGGGAGCTAGCCTTTCCTCGAGGCTGCTAACTCCTCTAGGGTTCTTTCATTTCCCCTTCTTTACAGGTTTCTTCAAAGAGTAGTTTGTAACCCTTGTTTCCAATGCCAGTAGCCCCTGGCAATTTGTTTTCTCCATGACCCTTGAGTGAGACTGAACTTTGTCAGAGCCTCGCTGGTCCTAGCACTGAAATCCAACGGCCTTCTTTAAGCTTCTTCTCCTGTGACTAGTTGGCAGTGTTTGGCCCCATCGACCTTGTCCTTTTCCTAGGAAACCATGGCTTCCGTGGCACCAGCTGTCATGCTTCTCACCACCATTTTTTGTTTGTGATGGATTTTCCCTGGGGAGCACAGGTTCTGCCTGGCGTGGGGTGCATGGGCTTGGTTGCCCCCATCACATGGGACCTTGCTTCCCCAACCAGGAATGAATCCATACCCCCTGCATTGGCGGGCCGGTTCTTAGCCGCTCAACCACCAGGGAATTCC
The DNA here is from genome assembly GCA_006410675.1 of Oreotragus oreotragus. Lineage (NCBI taxonomy): Eukaryota > Metazoa > Chordata > Mammalia > Artiodactyla > Bovidae > Oreotragus > Oreotragus oreotragus. The sequence goes on along the minus strand of SJYX01009703.1, from coordinate 127,255 downwards.
CTCAGCACCAGTTTTTGAACTCCGCTAGGGCTCCCAGAATGGAATTCTCCAAGAGCACATCTCTTCTCACCTTCCAAGAGCACCCTCTTCTCATCTTTTCCCTCACTCTTTCCCTTTGGAAACCTCTTGACTCTATTATCTCTCTTAAACACACCGAGATACAAGGCACAGTTCTTGGCCTGTCTTTCCCATCCAATATCCAGTTCCCTGTCTCCTCCGGGAGAGAGGCCGGTTCCTCCAACTGAAAAAAGCAGTGGCGCACGGGGCAGGGACATTTGCCATCTGTGGGACCCTGGGCATGAAGCTCGTTGCCCCTGAGCCTCAATTACCCCACATGTTAAATGAGACCATGGGCATTCAATGAATATTAAAGATAGAATAGCTGTAACCAAAAAGGCAATCAATAACAAATTTTGGTGAGGATGAGGAGAAATGCAAGTGTTACTGCATTGCTCGTGGAAGTGTAAGATTGAACAGCTACTTTGGAAAACAGACAATGTCATAAAAAGTTAAAATTTTATCTTCTGACCCAGCAATTTCACTCTTAAGTATCTTCCCAGGAGAAATGAAAACATACGTCCCTACAAAGACTTGTATGCCTTTAGCAGCATCATCCATAGTCATCCAAAAGTGGGAACAATGTAAATGTCCATAAGGTAGTGAATGGATATAAAATGTGTGGTATATCCATGCAGTGAAATATCATTCAGCAATAAAAACTGAGCAAAGAACATGCTACAATATTGATAAGGCTCAGAAACATTATACTAAGTGGCAGGAACTAAATTCAAAAGATTACATACAGGATGGGGAACACATGTACACCCATGACGGATTCATGTCAATGGATGGCAAAACCAATACAATATTGTAAAGTAAATAAATAAACTGAAAAAAAAAAAAGAGTACCTACATTTTGTACTGTTCTATTTGTTAAGAAATGTCCCAAAGAGAAAATCCATCAGACAAAATACAGATTAGTGGTTGCCTGAGGATGGGAGTGGAGACAGGCTACAAACACCCAACAGGTCTTTTAAGAGTGATAGAAATATCCTATGACTGGATTGTAGTGATGCTGCATAATTCTGATGTACCAAAAAAAGTCATTGTTTATATCCCTGGGTCAGGAAGATCCCCTGGAGGAGAAAATGAAAACTGCTCAAAGAGTCAGACATGACTGAGCAACTAAGCACATAGCACACATACTGTTTACATGTGGGTGAATTTTACATTATTTAAAATAACATGTATCGATCTTTTTATCTTCTGAATAATGCTCATACTTGGCGCTTCACTGTTCTTTAGTGAGTATTATCTAAAATAAGATAGCTCCAGAAATAAGACATAGGCTGGTCTTTGAGAATGAGCATGTAAAAGTCCAGAGACAATGGGTCTGTCCCAAAAGACTGAGAGACAAGGAAGTGTGACTCAGAGGCATGCCTGAACCCCTACATCTGAAGCTGTAATCAAATCAATCGTGTTTTATACATCAGTCTTTCATGAGTTTGGTTTTCACGACTAAACCCTACTATAATCAAATCAATCGTGTTTTATACATCAGTCTTTCATGAGTTTGGTTTTCATGACTAAACCCTACTATAACTGTCTGACTCTGAGCCCCCTGTGTTAGTTGCTCAGTTGCGTCCGACTCTTTGAGACTCCGTGGACAGTAGCCCACCAGGCTCCTCTGCCCACGGAATTCTCCAGGCAAAAATTCTGAACTGGGTAGCCATTCCCTTCTCCAGGGGGTTTTCCCCATCCAGGGATGGAATCCAGGTCTCCTGCATTGAAGGCTAATTCTTTACCATCTGAGCCACCAGGCCACCTAGCAAGATTCATTTGGTTTGTCAAAAATATTTTTTAATAGGCTACGTTGAGGCCCTTTAGCTCAGTTCTTGCTTAAGTCATTACAATATCTCAATTATTGGCATAAAACTCAGACTTTAAAAACACATAATTATACTCAGAATTTTAAAATTCTGTGTGATTGCTAAAATCACACATAATAATAGACAATGGAATTGACTATTCTTGTCTATATCTTTGTTCTGTGAAAAGCCACTAAAACACCAGATCGAAAGCAACTCTGGTTTCTTAAACTTTGAAATCAATTCAGTAAACTTAGAATAATCATATTCACATAACATAAAGAATTTATTTTTAAATACAACCAGAAATCAAATATATGCACAAATTCAGACAATATTCATGGTTTGTAGCAAATTAAACATTAACAAGATATTACAGGCAGGGTTTTACAGAAATGAAGATTTAAATCATTACTTGGCTTGTTCTTGGTATTTAAATAATTATTGAGTGCAGAGTCTTGGATGAGTTTACCCTCCTGAGTGGCATACATGAGACATACAGGTTTTCATTTTGTTGATCAAATTATCATAGCATCATATAATTAACATCGATTGCCCAGTCAGTAAAACTGGCACTTATGCCCCTTTATCTGAGCCTTATAACAGCCAGCGACCCTGAAAAAAGAGGATATTTGCTTTCTCCCTGCCCATCGTAAGTGAAAGAGGCAGAAGAACTGGGCACTCGCTCCTTCAGGGAGTTTATCATGACAGCAGCCTCCAGATGGGCAGAGCTGGCAACTTCCTTGCGGCTGGTGTGAACTGCATGATCTCATGCCTTCCTGAGACGGGACAGCACTGAGGCGCTTTATTTGCTCTGCACCTGCCCTGTGGGCAGCAGCGTTGATTTCTGCTTCCAGAGACCCTCAATGAGTGGACCCATTCACTGGGAATGTGGCCCTGCACATCACTCAGGAAGAAGGTCCTCTACCTCTCATACCCATCAGTGATGGAACTTTGATCCTTATTTTCCAAGATATTTATTTTTTTCAGATATGGCAGAGACCAGAAACCCACCCACAGCCCTTAATTCTGGATCTATGAGAAATGATGCAATCTAATATTTTATTATTTTTTTTAAAGATGCATTATCAGTCTGCTCCTGCCCACTGACTCATAGCAAATTTCTCACAACCAAAAGAAGCAAGTTGAAGGAAAACATTAAAATGACATTTTCTCTTCTATTCTTTACTAAAATTTTTCTTTTTCTTTTTTGGGAGGAAATGAGGTAGTTCTAGTAAACTGACCATAGCAGATGGTCATAAAACATTGAACCTGAGTAATGGAAGAGATCTTATAACATCAGCTTGCACTTGACTTAGTTAAATTCAGACCTTTCCAGAGGAATAATTTTTATTTCTTTTGCAAAGATCTCTAAGGGAAGAAACTTCCCAAACTCATTTCATACAGTGGTTCATAACCGATGCTCCCAATTCTTTCTGATCCCAATTGAGGTTGGATTTTTTCATGCAGTTCTGGACGATGTTTTCATGTAGTTCTGACCTCTCTTCAACCTCTGGCTCTTGTATAACCTTTGCACCTTGGAGGGCAATCAATACATCTCTTTGTGGCAAAGGGATTCTAGCTACCTATTCTTTGATTATTATAAAATCACAGAACATAAGGAATGAAAGTCATGTTAGAGATGTTATGTCTAACTTCCCTGCCATGTAGAAACCCTCCAATAGCACCAACCCCTACTTAAACAGTGCCAGGGATGGAGGATTCCTTACACCACAAGACAATGGTCTGCTGTAGCACAACCTATATTGTCAGTAAATCTCTAAATCAAAATGTTCTTACTTGAATTTGAGTCAGTTCTAGTGAAGAGGATGAACCTAGAGGCTGTTATACAGAATGAAGAAAGTCAAAAAGAGAAAAACAAATATCATATATTAACACATATATATGGAATCTAGAAAGATGGTACTGATGAACCTATTTGCAGCACAGGAACAGAGACACAGATATTAAGAAGAGACTTGTCAACACAACGGGGGAAGGAGAGGGAGGGATGAATTGAGAGAGTAGCATTGAAGCATATATATTACCATATATAAAATAGACAGTTAATGGGAAGTTGCTGCATAACACAAGGAGCTCAGTCTTGTGCTCTGTGACAACCTAGAGGAGTGGGATGGGGTGTTACGTGGGAGGGAGGTCCAAGAGGGAGGGGATAGATGTACCCTTATGGCTGATTCACACTGTTGTATGGCAGAAATCAACACAACATTGTAAAGCAATTATCCTCCAATTAAAAAAAAAAATGTTCTTAATGAGAACAGTTTGCCTCCCAGGAACTCCCACTGGGCTCCTAGTGGCCTTTCTAGAAAGATATTAAACCTCTTTCTCATAAAAGCCCTTCAGATAGTTGACAATATATGTGTCCTCCATTCCAATAACACACACAACATCATCTTCCCTTACAGATCAGGGGACTGGATTATACCCTAGTCTTTCAGGCTATGGTCCTCATTTGCATTTATGTTGCAATCAAGATATAGAAATACCATAAATCACAGTTTAAAAGCTATATCTGTAAGGACATGAACAGCTAAGTATAAATATGCTAGTAAAGAAAAGCAATCTTCACTTGAAAAGTGGAAGCTCTACAACTGTTTACATCAGTCATCTCCAAAATGAAGTATATCCAAAATAATCTTTGGGATGCAGGAAGAAAAATATAACCTCTACTGATATGTCTTAGTCTAAAGTGAAAGACAGGAACTAAGACCTACTCATATTTATTATACAAAGCAATACTTGTAATCTCTTTAAGAAGTTTCCACATCACAATAAACTGTGGAAACTCCTTAAAGAGATGGGAATACCAGACTACCTCACCTGCCTCCTGAGAAGTCTGTATGCAGGTCAGGAAGCAACAGTTAGAACTGGACATGGAACAACAGACTGGTTGCAAATCAGGAAAGGCGTATGTCAAGGCTGTATATTGTCACCCGGCTTATTTAACTTATATGCAGAGTACATCACATGAAATGCCGGGCTGGATGAAGCACGAGCTGGAATCAAGATTGCCGGGAGAAATATCAATAATCTAAGATTTGCAGATGACACCACCCTATGGCAGAAAGCAAAGAAGAACTAAAGAGCCTCTCGATGAAAGTGAAAGAAGAGAGTGAAAAAGTTGGCTTAAAACTCAACATTCAGAAATCTAAGATCATGCATCTGAAAAGAAAAGCAATCTTCACTTGAAAAGTGGAAGCTCTACAACTGTTTACATCAGTCATCTCCAAAATGAGGTATACCCAAAATAATCTTTGGGATGCAGGAAGGAAAATATAACCTCTACTGATATGTCTTAGTCTAAAGTGAAAGACAGGAATTAAGACCTACTAATATTTATTATACAAAGCAATACTTGTAATCTCTTTAAGAAGTTTCCACATCACAACAAACTGTGGAAACTCCTTAAAGAGATGGGAATACCAGACCACCTCACCTGCCTCCTGAGAAGTCTGTATGCAGGTCAAGAGGCAATAGTTAGAACTGGACATAGAACAACAGACTGGTTCCAAATCAGGAAAGGAGTATGTCAAGGCTGTATATTGTCACCCGGCTTATTTAACTTATATGCAGACTACATCACATGAAATGCTGGGCTGGATGAAGCACGAGCTGGAATCAAGATTGCCGGGAGAAATATCAATACTCTAAGATTTGCAGATGACACCACCCTATGGCAGAAAGCAAAGAAGAACTAAAGAGCCTCTCAATGAAAGTGAAAGAAGAGAGTGAAAAAGTTGGCTTAAAACTCAACATTCAGAAATCTAAGATCATGCATCTGATCCCATCAGTTCATGGCAAATAGAAGGGGAAACAATGGAAACAGTTACAGACTTTATTTTGGGGGGCTCCAAAATCACTGCAGATGGTGACTGCAGCCATGAAATTAAAAGACGCTTGCCCCTTGGATGAAAGTTATGGCTAACCTAGACAGCATATTAAAGGGCAGAGACATTACTTTGTCAACAAAGGTCCATCTAGTCAAAGCTATGGTTTTACCAGTAGTCATATATGGATGTGAGAGTTGGACTATAAAGAAAGCTGAGCACCGAAGAACTGATGCTTTTGAACTGTGGTGTTGGAGAAGACTCTTGAGAGTCCCTTGGACTGCAAGGAGATCCAACCGGTCCATCCTAATGGAAATTGGTCCTGAATATTCATTGGAAGGACTGATGCTGAAGCTGAAGCTCCAATACTTGGGCCACCTGATGAGAAGAACTGACTCACTGGAAAAGACCCTGATGCTGGGGAAGATTGAAGGCAGGAGGAGAAGGGGATGACAAAGGATGAGTTGATTGGTAAACTCCGGGAGTTGGTGATGGATAGGGAGGCTGCAGTCCATGGGGTCACAAAGAATTGGACACTTCTGAGAGACTGAACTGAATACTTGTATATACTTTATAAATAAGCATGCATAGGTGAGGGGTTGGAGAAGGCAATGGCAACCCACTCCAGTACTGTTGCCTGGAAAATCCCATGGACGGAGGAGCCTNATCTTTAAAATGAGGCCAGTGGCATTAAGATACAAGGAAACATCTCACTTAAAAGAAGAAAGCAAACATAGTTAGGAATTAAGGGAAACAAACTTAAGAAGTGAGACAACGAGGAGTGAGGAGTAAGGCCTTATGGAGAGGTAAACCAAGCACAATTGTCTGAAAAGTGTTTATGCTCTCAATTCACAAGTGATATTTACATATGGCAGTGTCAGTAATAACAGCAAATCATCCTCAGAGTAGAGCAGTTCACTGTCATGTGAAGGCAAAAGAAATACTTCAGAGTCATGTTAACTATTCAGTGAATCTGCAGCACTTCTTTCTTAATGAATAACACAAACACACACCAAAAGCACTGAACAATTACATGTTAATTTTCCTCTGATTTTTTTTCAAGGATAGTTGATTTACAATGTTGTGTTAGTTTCGTGTGTACAGCAGTGACTCAGTTATATCTATATATATTCTTTTTCGAATTCTTTTCCACTATAGTTTCCTGTGCTAAACAATAGGTCCTTGCTATTTATCTACTTTATATATAGTAGTATCTGTTCATCCCAAACTCCTAATTTATTCCCCCTCCCTCTTTCCCCTTTGGGAAGACATAAGTTTGTTTTCTGCATATGTGAGTCTAATTCTGTTTTCCTCTGATTTTTAAAAGACAGCTATTGTTATCAGAACTGAGGAGTCAGAGGTGATAATTGCTCATATTTAGCATGTATTTTAATAAATGTCGGCACCTTGCTTTTTGTATGTGATGACACCTGCTGTATTGCTCCTCTCTCCGTTCTCCTGTGACACCTTCAGCAGTGGTGATGGAAGCCGAGTGGCAGGGCCCGCAGACAAAGCAGAACCCTGAAGATGCTAACATGCTCCAGAGGACTAGCGAGCCTTGGCACCCTCCTTCTTGCCACTCTCCTTCTTACCCATTCCCCTCAAAGTCCGACCAACAAATAGAGCCCAGCGCCAATATGCCTTCCGCCCGGAAATTCTCTGATGAAGCTGCCTGATTTGAATCCTAACTAGAAAAACCAAAGGCTTCCAGCTCAGACTCCAGGGGAAGATGAATAACATAAATGGCCTTCTCCCCTGGAAAAAAAGTCTAATTATATGTGTATAGATTTTTTTAAAGGTTGGCACTGAATACTCAGAAATATATTAAAATCATATTTACCCTCAATAAGAAAACTGAAAGGGGAAATGATATTCTGAGACAAAAGGCCAACTTTAAAATTCGAGAGACGATGACAGTCACAAAATGCAGGCATGGGATGAAAGGGTACCTACAAAATGCTGACAACATCCTTCTCATCAGACATGTAGGGAGAGTTCAGAAGCTAAAAACCATCATTCTTTCACTGTCCCCTTCTGAGCATCTTCTCAGTAAGTGGAAGCTCCTTTTCTCACCTTGAACTTAATAAAAAATCTTTTTGAACATGAGGGGTTTTTTTTTGTTGTTAGTGATGGTTATGGATTTGCTATAAATCTATCCTAATGAATTCAACAGTTGCTAATATACTGTCATTACTAAAATTACTATAAATAATAACATAGGAAAGCAAGACAGCATGGTACTGAGAACATGAACCTTGGACTCAGAAAGGCCTGACTTTGAGTTCTGATTTTTTTAGTTGACCAGAGAAGTCTTTACTGATCCGGGTCAAATCTCTATGACATTTTATGAATATAGGTCCCAGCAAAACAGTCCTTAAATACTAGAGGCGTGATATTCAAGAAGACATTTTGGGGCTTGCCTGGTGACTCAGTGGTAAAGAATCCACCTGCCGATGCCAGAGACTCGGAACCGATCCCTGGTTTGGGAAGCAACTGCATACTGCAGAGCAACTAAGCCCGTGCGTCACACCTATTGAGCCTGTGTTCTACAGCTCAGGAACCACAACCACTGGGCCTGCACGCAACTACTGAAGCCTGCGTGCTCTTGAGTCTGTGCTCTGCAACAGGAGAGGCCGCGGCAAGGAGGAACCCNCAGAGCAACTAAGCCCGTGCGTCACACCTATTGAGCCTGTGTTCTACAGCTCAGGAACCACAACCACTGGGCCTGCACGCAACTACTGAAGCCTGCGTGCTCTTGAGTCTGTGCTCTGCAACAGGAGAGGCCGCGGCAAGGAGGAACCCTTGAGCCATAACTGGAAAGTGGCCCCCACTTGGAGCAACTAGAGCACAGCCTACACAGTGGGGAAGACCCAGCACAGCTAAAAACAAATAAAAATTATTATTTTTTACAAAAGATATTTTGCCACCAACTTTAAACACAAATATTTTGATCCTTCAGCCTCTACATCCTAGGACACTATTCATCTAGATTCCACAGCTTAGAATACTTAAATTCATTATCTACTAAGCCAGGCAGAATACTTAAATTCATTATCTACTAAGCCAGGCAGAAAATGTTCATTAAACATAAAAACGATTCCTGAAGACGTGCAAGTGATATCACATGATGCCGAAGTGAAACTCCTGTTATCTGTATTTTGATGCCTGGTCTTGTGTATCAGATTGCATCAAAACTTAGCAGCTTAAAACAACAACAATTTGATCTCACAGTTTCTGTGAGGAGAAATCTGGGAGCAGCTTAACTGGGAGATTCCAGCTCAAGGATCACCTCTCTTGGTGATAGTACTTCCCTCATCATGACTCAGCTGGTAAAGAATCTGCCTGCAATGCAGGAAACGCAGAGGACGTGGCTTCTATCCCTGGATTGGGAAGGTCCCCTGGAGGAGGGCATGGCAACCCATCCCACTATTCTTGCAGGGAGGATCCCAGGGACGGAGGACCCTGGCAGTCCATGGGCTCACAAAGAGTTGGACAAGACTGAAGCTACAGAGAAGCTACAGTCCTCTCGATATAAGCCGTCAAACAGGGCTGCCGTCTCACCTGAAGGCTTGACTGGGGGATGATCGGCTTGCAGGCTCCCTCCTGGAACTGGTTGTTCGTGGGGATTTTAGCTTTCCTCTTCATGGGCCACTCCACTGGTGCCTGAGTGTCTTCAGGACAGGGCATCTGGCCTCTCCAGTTCCTTGTCAGTTATCAGACTGATGGCTGCTATTTCTTGCCTTGCGAGCCTCTCCAACCAACAGTGTACAATACAGCAACTAGCTTCCCCTAGAGTTAAGTGAAGAGAAAGATTGAGAAGGAACCCGGTTCCGAAAAAGTGAAAGTGTTAGCCGCTCAGTCGTGTCCAACTCTTTGCGACCCCATGGACTGTAGTCTGCCAGGCTCCTCTGTCCACAGATTCCTCCAGGCAAGACTACTGGAGTGGGTTGCCATTTCCTTCCCCAGGGGATCTTCCCAACCCAGGGATCAAGCTTGCGTCTCTTATGTCTCCTGCATTGGCAGGCAGATTCTTTACTGTCTGAACCACCAAGGCAGCCCTGAAACCATTATCTTTATAACCTAGTCCAGGGAGTGCTGTGCCACCACTTACCCGTACTGTGTTGATCACACAGACAGTTCTGGTACAGTGTGGGAAGGGATGACACCGAGATGCAAAGACCAGGAGGTGGGGATTACTGCACCCCATCCCGGGGGCTGGCTACCACAGTCCTATCAGGTAACAGCAGAATGGGCTTTTCTCTGCTTTAAGGCGGTGGACTTTCTCAAAGAAAACAGACGGCCTCATGGTTGTGGGAAAGCTCTTCATTAGAGTAAATCAGAGGAAAAGATTTATTCGTAGGCTTTTGAATGTGAAGTCATTCAAGAAGATACATATTGTAGTTATTATGCTTCTACAGTGAAAACACTTTTTTTTTTTTTTGCTACGGCTTTTCTACATGGAATGAAAGAAAAAGATGATTCAGAAAACTCACCTATAGATACCACAGTCTCCAAAACATGTTTAGTTTGTGAACAAATCTAGTTAGGAGCTAAATTTTCAAGAAAAATAACTTTGATTTAAATCTGGGGGCTACCTGGAGCCATGTCTTCATTTTATGGGTGATGAAAGGGGCATCCTGATTAGTAACTGCCTTCCCAAGGGGACACTGAGACAGAGGAAGAAGTTGGAAAGGAATTCTCATACAAATGATATTTCCAGTTATTTTTTAACGAAAGAGAAAGATTGAGAAGGAACCCGGTTCCGAAAAAGTGAAAGTGTTAGCCGCTCAGTCGTGTCCAACTCTTTGCGACCCCATGGACTGTAGTCTGCCAGGCTCCTCTGTCCATAGAATTCTCCAGGCAAGACTACTGGAGTGGGTTGCCATTTCCTTCCCCAGGGGATCTTCCCAACCCAGGGATCAAGCTTGCGTCTCTTATGTCTCCTGCATTGGCAGGCAGATTCTTTACTGTCTGAACCACCAAGGCAGCCCTGAAACCATTATCTTTATAACCTAGTCCAGGGAGTGCTGTGCCACCACTTACCCGTACTGTGTTGATCACACAGACAGTTCTGGTACAGTGTGGGAAGGGATGACACCGAGATGCAAAGACCAGGAGGTGGGGATTACTGCACCCCATCCCGGGGGCTGGCTACCACAGTCCTATCAGGTAACAGCAGAATGGGCTTTTCTCTGCTTTAAGGCGGTGGACTTTCTCAAAGAAAACAGACAGCCTCATGATTGTGGGAAAGCTCTTCATTAGAGTAAATCAGAGGAAAAGATTTATTCGTAGGCTTTTGAATGTGAAGTCATTCAAGAAGATACATATTGTAGTTATTATGCTTCTACAGTGAAAACACTTTTTTTTTTTTTTGCTACGGCTTTTCTACATGGAATGAAAGAAAAAGATGATTCAGAAAACTCACCTATAGATACCACAGTCTCCAAAACATGTTTAGTTTGTGAACAAATCTAGTTAGGAGCTAAATTTTCAAGAAAAATAACTTTGATTTAAATCTGGGGGCTACCTGGAGCCATGTCTTCATTTTATGGGTGATGAAAGGGGCATCCTGATTAGTAACTGCCTTCCCAAGGGGACACTGAGACAGAGGAAGAAGTTGGAAAGGAATTCTCATACAAATGATATTTCCAGTTATTTTTTAACGAGGAACAGCTCAGACTAAGACTTTGTCAGTACATTGCACAAGCTTATTTTATTTCATTCAACAGATATTTAGGGAGGCCTCTCTGTGCCAAGGAAAAGAGAAGTAAAGATAGGACTTGGTTCCTGTCTTCAAGGAGCCCATCTTCTCGAAGGGGAGAGGGAGGAACAAGCATGAAGTGTGATGTCAAGACAGTCTGGGGAGTGATCACACGTGGCAGGTAGCAGTTGAAACGAACAATGACTGGAAGGTGATAGGTTGTGTTTTATTGACCATCTGAGTAAGTATGGGCCACTTAAGCTGAGTGTCTGCAAGCCTATTTCATTTATTAGGCTAATGCTTCTGTCTTCCAAGTTATTTGCTAGAGTAATGAATTTTTAGATAGAGTATAGTTAGAGATTGCTTTGAGCCCTGAGAATATTGGCCTACACTGTAACTTAAACACTTGAGACCTGGATTATAATAAATGATACCATGGACAGAGGAGCCTGGTAGGCTACAGTACATGGGGTTGCAAAAAGTTGGAAACGATTGAGCAACTAATCCTTTCACTTTCAAGTGATAACTTAAATCAAAGTTAACCATTCTCAAACTTTTGTTCTATCTGTATATTCCCTCATTAAGCAATTGACTAATATCTGCCATGTGTCCGGCACTGAGCTTCTTGCTGCCAAGATTATACCTAAACACCACAAGGAAGTATAGACTTGAAAAGTTTAAACTAAAACCCCTCAGTCTTCTGGAGGTGAAAGAAAATATATGAAAGTATTTGTTGCTGCCATGCTGGATCTGCTAGAGTTACTCTTCTTTGAAGAAATCCTTTAGGGTGTGTTTCCTTAACACACAACGTACAGGAGACATTAGTCAACCTGGTGATGTCATAGAATGGACTTTCATTTCCAGAGTGTATCTGTGACAAGTATGTTTTCCCTCCTCACTGATCACGAGAAACTGGAGTTGGAAGGAAAGGTTGAGTCATTGATGGGAAATCATAGCTATTTGCTTGTGTGTGTGGTTCATCAGAACGTTCAGGTTTTCCCAGGACTGGCTTGTTAATGGCTGAACGAACTAAATGCCAATCAGGAGCAAACCACTTTGTTTCCCATGAATACGTCCACTTCTGTGACCTAGAGCCTTCGCTCAAATCCCATCTATTTAGAGGGGAATTCAGGGACAATAGATTAATGGCATTAATATTTCTCTCTTCACCTCCTGGAGGGCTGGTATTTTTCAGGAGAAGGTGACATCAGTGTGAAACTCACCCCTCTTAAGCTTTCAGAAACCTGTCTTCTTATTTAAAGATTAGATAAATCCCATCTATTTAGAAGGGAATTCAGGGACAATAGATTAATGGCATTAATATTTCTCTCTTCACCTCCTGGAGGGCTGGTATTTTTCAGGAGAAGGTGACATCAGTGTGAAACTCACCCCTCTTAAGCTTTCAGAAACCTGTCTTCTTATTTAAAGATTAGATTATCCTTCTCCCATTGTTTTCCATTAGATTTTGTTTCCTTTCTCCTTTTTGGGGAAGGCCAGTTCACTATTTTTAAAAGGTGATGGACCATGTCAGGATTTAGAACGTGAAAGGAAAGAGATTGGTTTGGATTTTCTCACTCTCTTTGTGTGCCCTAAAGCTCAATAAACTTCGAATGGTGACTGCAGGTATAGGGGTAGAGGAGAGCTTTTGTATCCTTAGAAAACGTAGGTTTCAGTTGGACTATAGAGGTAGTCAAGAGATAGGGGAAAAAAAGTTCAAATAGCACTTTGACTACTTTCCATGTCAATGGATCTCTATCAGCCATATTTCACTGCCATAAGAATCAGCGTGTTCAAGTATTGATAAAGAATTTTTAAAGGAGCACAATACCAGTTATCAAAAAACTGGATGAGTTTGTTGTAATGAAGACAGGACTGTATGTAGTTTATATTCAAGTTTATGAATTTTTCTGAATACTGAATAAATTGTCAAAACTCTACTGAAGCTCTATGTGAAAGGATCAGTCCAAACTGTTAATCTGCCTGATACATCTTTTTGTGTGTTTTTTTTTTTTTTTAAGACTCTAAGCAAAAAATTTAAGCTCTTTGCAGCACAACTGTATAGATTCGTTGGGACTTGGCAATATTCACATATGGTGTAGATCTACTGTTACTTTTCTTTAGAGCAATTTAACAAAATAGCAGTGTATAGCATATCTANTTTTTTTTTTTTTAAGACTCTAAGCAAAAAATTTAAGCTCTTTGCAGCACAACTGTATAGATTCATTGGGACTTGGCAATATTCACATATGGTGTAGATCTACTGTTACTTTTCTTTAGAGCAATTTAACAAAATAGCAGTGTATAGCATATCTAAGGCAAGGGGTAAAACCAAGATGTGCAATTCTCATCGCAGGTTTATACTATAAGAGGGAATTTCTTTAGTCTACACTTAAAATATGAAACTAAGCAATGGCCATTGGTCAATATTTATCAGCATATATGCTTCCCCAGTTTCTTTACCACTTAATATTTGTTACAAGAGCAGACTTGTCTGTGGCTACTCAAGGGTTAAAATATTAATATATTAAAATTTTCCAGTTTCAACCACTTGACTTTTGGAGAAGTGGGGGATTTTTGTGAGACAAGAATCAGGGAGTTAGCAGCCTTGAGTTCACTGCCAGTGAATTTACTTTTTTCACAGTTACTTAGCACTATTCACTTCTAAGCACTTAGCCTAGCCCTCCCTTTCCTGGACAGTTGTGCATATCAGAAATGACTGGGAAGGAACTTCCCTGGCTTCTGGTCCAGTGGCTGAGATTTCATAATCCAATGCAAGGGGCACAGGTTTGATCCCTGGACAGGAAACTAATCTTTCACATGCCACACACCACAGCCAAGAAAAATTTTTAAAGAAATGACTGAGAAAAATATAACGTTATCCTGTGCATTAGGAACTGAAGACAACACTTCTAGCCAAGACTAAGGGGTGACTAAATGAGACGTGGCACTATCATTTTTTTGTTGTGGTGACTCTCCAGTTTGGAGATACAAATGTGTGTAATAATCTGTTATCACATAGCCAACGCTGCCCATCACTCTTTCTCTTCACGTCTTTCTCTTTGGGTCCACATATGGATTAAAGGGAGGATAAATTAATTAACTATGCATAATTACCGAATTTTCCAAACACTCGCAGACTTTAACATTGGAAGCAAAAGCAGGCTGTACATCGCTAGTTGTCGGTGTAGATGGTAGATAGGCATCATCTATTGTAAATCTATTCCCACAGAGGGATTAAGTGAATTCAGATTCAAATTATGTAGCCACAATATGCTGTCCAATGTGAAGCTTTGTAAAAACTCCTCATTGGGAAAATGGAATCATGCTTTAAATACAGGATATTTGCCAAAATTATACTAACCACCAGGTGCATTTAGGTATCGAAAGATAATGAATTTAGAGAATATGGGACTTATACAACTTTTAAAGTTTTGTGATTGGGTAATTCTGTTATTTGGCTAGAGGTATTAATTTAATTAAATGTACAAGAGGACTTTCTCCCAATGCCCAGAGAAGAAGATTTGCATTTCAGAAAATTATCACAGCTTGTTATATAATTGCAGCCGCTGGGGCTGGATGCCTTCAACAATGCCCCAAATTTTCTTCTGCCTCCTGCTTCTCCAATGGTAGTACACCTCCCCTTCAAAGGCTCCCAGCCTATCATTTCCTGCGACTCACATCTTCCTGTAAGAAGCAAGTTTGTGGGCTCATTAATAGAAAACTTAGAGGGTTCACTCCATATTAATCTAATTGGACGTTTTTGAGCAGGACAAGAATAATAATAGGATTAATCATTGTAATTTGTGCAGCTGAAATATACACATAAATAGGCAGCCTGTATTTTTCTATATTGCCGGTGGAAGATGAATTTCAGACATTAGGACCTGGGAGAGCCGGGAGCTGCAGCTGCGGAGTGAGCGCCCCTCCCATGGTTCTGGCCAGCAGCCCCGACATCTTTGCACAAAGTAATCACAGATCACAGCATTTAATCACTGAAAACAAGCACTCCAGAGGACAGCAGTGTCAATATCCCACTCTCTCATTATCTGTTTGGATTGCACATCCACACTGTCAGATAAACAGAGTGGAAAATTAAGATTAAAAATATGGTAATTTCATTTCAGGCAGCAGGCACCACTCACTGCCCCTATTATGCTATTGATTACCTCTGAATTCAATTTTTCTTTCAATGCAAACTTTAATCTGTTTGCTACCCAGCAATTCAACTCCCCAAGGGCTATTTGAGAGTAAGTAACCATTTAATCTGATGCTAACTGAAAAATCACCGTCCTTAATGAATTGTGTAAATCATTCAGCTCTAAAGCACCTTTGACTTCTATTTCATTTTTTATTTTCTACTCAATATAGGAAAGGATCCGCGTGTGAATAATTACAAAGTAGCAAGTATTTTTACATAGAGCAAATATGATAAAAACCCTATTATAGTGGGGCATGTGTAATGAACAGTACTTTTTAATTTCAAAATAGCTATTCATTAAAAAAGAATGGAAGATTAAAAAGAGAGGCTCAAAGCTCAAGGTAAAAGTTGATAGACATTGTAATTACATGGTTAATTTCAAAGATTTATATGCTGTTATGATTTAAAAGGAATTTTTATGACCTGACATTTTCATTGGAGAAGATTTTTTATTTAAAATTAATCTTCGCGCTCCTATTCTTAATTATTTCTTGGCAAGCGATAAATGGGAATACAAAAAAAAAAAAGTCCTATATCAAATTTTAAGCAGAATAATGCAGGCGAAATCTCGAACAGGAGTAAAGTGGTTTTTACTTATTTGAATGGCTTTACATTGAAATCCCAGGTTGAAGGAATTTGTGGGAAAGAGCTGGAAATCATTGGCCCATTTAAGGGCGCAGCAAGCTGACTGCAATGCAGCATTTATGACATTTCAAAATATCAACTTGGAGAGAGGGTTTTGCTCCAGCGATTTGATTGTCTTTCGAGCGGGTGTTAAAGAGTTTGCAACAGGTCTTTTTCTCGGCTGGTCCCAGACCCCGAGGACTTCCTCGGAGCGAGGGTTGGGGGCTGAGCCAGCCCGGCCTGCCTCTTCCCTCCGCGCGGGAGGAGCCGGAGCCGGAGCCCGGTGCTCGCCCGCGCCTAGTGGCACCTCTGCAGAGACCAAGGGGATGCCGGAGGCCGGCCGCTGCCGGCTGACCAGTGACACTGCGCTTCCCTATGACGATCCCCACCAAGTTCAGGGCCGCGGGGGACGACGTGGAGGGGGTCCTGATTACCCGGCCTAAGGGGCACCGCGTGGCCGCAGAGGGTGGCGCGCGGGGGCCGATGGCGGACTGGGGGGGTCTCTGTAGCCCAGTGCCCCCGTCCCCCTGCCGTCGCAAGGTCGCGAGCTGGGCGCCCCTCACTCCCTCGCCTCCTTGCGGGGGACCGCGGCTGCCAGCGAGGCCGCTGCCGAAGTTCGGGGACGAAGACTGCATGTCATCTCGCTTCTCCTGGCGCGTCCACGGAGACGAGGACTCGGGAGGCCCTGCTTCCCCACCTTCACTTCCGCTTGCTGCTCCTCCGCGGTGTTGGGCACGGGCCCTGGCTCCCCCTTCCTGCCTTCGTCCCAGCACCTCCCTCCGTGGGTGGGGGGTCCTGGGCGCTTGGGGAGCGGGTACCTAGGAGACGAGGGGCGGAGTGCCTAGAGGGGGGACCGCTGCCGGAGAGCAGAGGGAAGCAAAGAGCAGGCAGCGATTGCATCCTCCAGGCCCTGGAGGAGCGAAGTTGTGCCCTCCCCGGGCGAAAGGGGGACCCCGAGGGAACTCGGGCACGCGGAAACAACTGCTGGGCGCGTCGGTAGGGTCCAAGGTTATGCGCCGCGCCTCCGCCTTCCGCAGCCACTGGGCCTCCGCCTCGAGCTCAGGCTGCGGCGGCCGTGCGCCCCAGGGCGGCCCGTGGTCGGGCTCCAGGCGCTTCCGAGGTTTCCTCGGAGGTTCCCATGCCTGCGCTCCGCAGGCGTGGTCCAGCCCAGGCTCTGCGGGTCCGCGCTCTGGAGCCCACATCTTCACCGGGGCTCTGCTCTCGCAGCAAGCACATCACTTCCCGGGGGTGGGGAGGACCGGAGAGAGGGAGCAAAGACCAGCGCGAGCGCCTGAGCCAGGAGGTCATCTCAGCTCCATCTGAGCTTGCCCTTTGGCTGTGACTCCGGGTAATTTAAGAAGAGCCTGCACACAGTTCGGGGCCGGGGAGGAGTCCTGGGGTGGAATATACAAAAAGTCAGCTGTGCCGGCCAAAAACGGAGAAAGGAATTCTATCCTGCACCCAAGCCTGACTCTGAAATTCTGAACTTGAGCTGGTGGGTGTTATTTCAGGTCAACCACAGTTCTGAGAAGGCAGGAGGGCCAGTTTCTCCCCCTTCTGCTTTAAAGTACAAACCATCTGGGCCTCCAGGGCAGTCACGGCTCCAGATCAAAACCCCATCATGTGCTCTAGGGATTTCCACTCTCTCGGGGTAGGAAGGAGGGTGGGGGACCAGAACTCTGTAGGTTTGGTTTTCTTTTATTTTTTCTGAATCAACATTAGCAAAGACTTATTTCATTTATTAGATATTTACTGAGCATCAGACACTGTGCCAGGCAGAACCCTGTCACGGTTCAAGTAGTTTTTAAAAGCGTTTTATTTTGTAGAAAGCAGTGAGTGGCTGCCTAACAATAGGTAATGTATTTTAAATACGTGCACTCCAACTGGCTGTAACAGTTTCCTTAGAAATCATCTGAACTAGACTGTCACTGATGGTTTAAAGATTGTGGATCCTAGAAATTATCAACTACTAGGTTCTGCCCTGACAGTGATCTCAGCTCCCTGCTTGGAGCTATAACTTTTAAAATGTATTTAAAACTATAACCCTTAATAGATCAGAAGCCTGGGAATTCTAATGAGTTTTTATACAGAACAAATTTTGACTATACAGGCATCCTAAAACGTACCGTTTCAAACATAGAGAAGAGTTTTATTTGCTTTTTCCAAAAACTGCCAAAGGCCAACATGTCCATGAGGCAGCACATTTTTCAATTTTGAAATACTGAATTAAATGTAAACCTCAAAAGGAACAGGAAAGCAATATTTGTTCTGATCTTTGCTCTAAAAGTGCCTGAGCCAATTTATTTTTTAGTTGTTGATTTTTAAAGGAACACTTTCACCAAGAGGTGGCAGGTCTAGGAGCTGGGCCCATTAGGTTTGCATTCTCTCAATCTGAAAATGCATGTAAAGCAGCAATATTTGTAAGTTCGGTATTATGATGGTGTATGTAAATTGAATACTTAACTGCAAGACCTCGTTAAATATTAATAGTCTGATGTGTCACGTAATATGACAAAAATGCAGATTTATGTTCTTCAGTCTGTTTTCTCTGATGTCAAGTGAATTGTATTGAAGTCTTATAATATTGAAGATACACTATCGGTACTGAAAAACTGAAGATTTTCTATCATCAGCCCATATTTTCTTGATCTTTTTTTGAAAGTTATGTTCTGTTGTGTAAATGGTCATTTCTTCTGGTCTGCGTATTGGGTGACAGGATTCGGAGAACAGTTGCTAGGAATACAGGCACATCTCGTTTTACTGTACTTCACTTTATTGCATTTCATGGATATTGTGTTTTTTACAAATTGAAGGTTTGAAGCAACCCTGTGTCGATCATCCTTCTGTGCCATTTTTTTCTAACAGCATTTGTTCACTTCATGTCCCTGTACCCCATTTTGCTAATTCTCACAGTATTTCAAACTTTTGCATTATCTTTACATTTGTTATAGTTATCTGTGATCAGTGAATTTTTTTTATGTTACTACTACACTCATTGAAGGCTTAGAAGCTAGTTAGTACTTTTAGCAATAAAGTATTTTTAATTAAGATATATAATTTTTTTGACTTAGTGGTAAATAATCTGCCTGTAATGCAGGAGACGCAGGTTCAGTCCATGGGTCAAGAAGATCCCCTGGAGAAGGAAATGGCAACCCACTCCAGTATTCTTGCCTGGGAAATCCCTTGGACAGAGAAGCCTGGTGGGCTACAGTTCACAAGGTCACAAAAGAGTCGGACACGACTTGGAGACTAAACAGCAACGATTTTTTTTAAGACATGATGCTATTGCACACTCAACAGACCACAGTGTAAACATAACTCTTATAAGCTCTGAGAAGCCAAAACACGTATCCCCTGCTTTCTTGCTGCATTTGCTTCATTTTGGGCTTCCCTTGTGGCTCAGCTGGTAAAGAATCCGCCTGCAGTGCAGGAGACCTCGGTTCGATCCCTGGATTGGGAAGATCCACTGTAGAAGGGAAAGGCTACCCACTCCAGTATTCTGGCTTGGAGAACGCTATGGACTGTATAGTTCATGGGGTCGCAGAGAGTCAGACATGACTGAACAACTTTCACTTTCGCTTTATTTCAGTGGTCTGAAACAAAAGGTATGCTGATAACTAAAACGATCAAAAAACCGGTTGCTACTCTCAGTATAAGGCTTACTTCCTTTTTCTAGTGGAGTTTTTCTTCCTCCTCTGTCCTTCACATATGTTTTAAAAACAGTCATGTGCATAAGTACATTTAGCACACAAATATCACATTCCTTTGCCTTTAAAAACTGAACCCTGGGAAATAAGAAGCAGCATCATTGGAGCTGTCATTTCCCAGGTAACTGTGAGAGTTACTTTGGAAATCGGGCCCTGATGGTTCTCCAGGTGAAACACTTCTAAATCAAAAGCTGGGGAAAAAAAAAAAAAAGCTAGTCTGACCGTCAGCACCAGGACCAGGAAGCATTTAGGGTCTCCATCAAGGCAGGGCTGTGTCAGTGACACTGACCAGAGAGAAAGCAGGTGTCCACCTGGGGAAGATGAGAATCAGCCAGAAACTCTGCAGAGTGGATCCCACACATCTGAGTTCCCAAGGACGGGGGACCAGCTGCCTGGCAAATGATCATCCATAGAGAGTAGTGGCTCTGCCCTGGGAACATGTACAGAAAATAAATGATACACGTGTTCATGATTAGCCTAGATGAGGGAGTTCTGGCAATCTTTTGCAAGGAGGTAGGAAAACCCATGGGGAAAAAAAAGTATTTTAAAGGTGTGGGTGTAAATTATAAGAATGCTCAAAACTGGATGAAAAGGTAGAGAAGAGAGAAAATATCAGGACTTGGGTGCCTGTTTGTTAATTCATTTGTTCAGTAAATGTTTACTGAGCACCTACTAGCTCCGGGCACTGGTCAAGCTTGGGGATATGGCCCCTTCCTGAAAGGAGCTAACGTTGCATTCATTAAAATCAATGCCTCCCATTGGTTGAGTTGCTCAAAGAAAAAAGCAATTCATCATTTATTACTAGGTGCAAACTCTGTGCTTTGCTTTAGGACTGGAGTGTCCCTCTGGTCAAGAAAACCAAAGAAATTCCAAATGGTGTTTTGCCCACTGATTCATTCAAATTCAGTCCCCAAAGGCTGTCCAGACTCATCAGTTTTCACATAGAGGAAAATTTACATTTCAAGCCCCTACATCTGCAGTAAGGATATTAGAAATATTAGCTCATTTAATCTACAAATGACACTTCAAGACTGTTTTTATCACTTTCTCACAGGTGAGGAAAATGATGCTCAGAGATGCTACATTTCTTACTCAAGCCGTACAGCTGTTTAGTGAGAGAAGTATGTTTTGAATCTAAATTGATCCTCCCAAAGTTTAACTCTCCTCCAGCGTTAGAACCCGTGGAACTATGTGGAATCACCTTATAAACTGCAAGGTATTATGTAAATGTAAGTGAGGAATCTCTACTGCCCATTAGCTCTGAGTTTATTTTAAATACCAGTTCTTCTGCTACTGCTAAGTCACTTCAGTCGTGTCCGACTCTGTGTGACCCCATGGATGGCAGCCCACCAGGTTCCCCCATCCCTGGGATTCTCCAGGCAAGAATACTGGAGTGGGTTGCCATTTCCTTCTCCAATGCATGAAAGAGAAAAGTGAAAGTGAAGTCGCTCAGTCTGTCCGACTGTTAGCGACCCCATGGACTGCAGCCCACCAGGCTACTCTGTTCATTGGATTTTCCAGGCAAGAGTACTGGGGTGGGGTGCCATCACTCCACAGTTCTTCTAGTGATGAAATAAAAGACGTGACTATCATTTCATTATCGTTAGTGAAATGATTCCTAGGCATCTTTCTCTCATGTGATTTTTTTCACTTGAATTTTTGATATAGAGATGGATCAAAAATAACTTATCTTTCTATCCATAGATATCTATCATTCCTACCCCAAGATGGCTTGTTCTGAAAAATTTGTGTTCTCAAGCTAATACCTCTGATGTAGGCTCTCTCTGTGTTATTCTACTATGTTAAAGATTGGGTTCCTTCTAATTAAGGCACTCCTCCAAAAATAATTCAAATAGAATGAAAACTTCAGAATCATTTCCAACTGCTTACCAATTGCAACCCCACTAAGTAAAATTTTTTTATCATCACTGTCTATAATTCTCAGAATAGTTAAGCGTCATCTGAATGCCAAATAACATTCTTGGGACAGAAGGGATCTTTGCAATTTACTTATCAACTGTAGAAAAGTACAAATGAATCTTTGGAACCTGGGCAAATACTATGGATGCGGGAAGTTTCTCAGCATGTTGATCGGTGGAGCAGGCAGTGACAACAGCATCATTCAGATGAGGAGCTCTGTAAGTCTTATTCCATTATTTCCTTTTTCTGAGGAGGTTGGAATCAACCAAGCTAGTAGAATCAACTGTAGAGATATTCATTTTATGGAATGAATGGTTTATTAAGGAGAACCCAAGCTGCCATAGCTCAGTTGGTAAAGAATCCGCCTGCAGTGTGGGAGACCTGGGTTTGATTCCTGGGTTGGGAAGATCCCCTTGGAGAAGGGAAAGGGAAATTCCCACTCCAGTATTCTGGCCTGGAAAATTCCATGGACTAAGTCCATGAGGTTGCAAAGAGTCAGACACAGCTGGGCGACTTTCACTTCACTTCACAAGATCTCATAGATAATCTGAAAAAGAAAGGCAGCTGCTATAGTGAATGATTCACCTAAGTTATAAGGCATTAAAGACGTAAAAATAAAGGTTAAGATGTTGATTTCCTTCTCTAAAGTCTTCTTGCCAGCTCCCAGCCTCACGCAGTTGTGTCCGTGGTGAAAGGTACTTTGTAGGTTAGTTCCTCATCACTGTTGTTGAGCTGTTGAGCCTCTTTGGAGGCTTGCAAAACCTCTGTGTTCCTTTTGCAACATCCACTGAAGCTGTTTTCTCTTAACCTAATAGCATCTTTTCATGAAAGATGTTTTGCAATTTACAAAGGGCTTCCACGCATGTCTTTTCCTCTCCGTCTTCATAACACCACTGCAGGGTAGGAGGTTTTCTTCAGTTTTGCAAATAGAGACAGGAGGCAACTGAGATGCAGAGAGATGCCCTAACTCTTCCATTGCAAGACAGCCAGGAAGTGCCAGGGCCAATGAATGCCCCTCCTTCCAAGGCCAGTAACCCTTCCATGCCTCTACATGGAAACCAATTTGGGTTCCCCATTGAGCTGTCAAATTTCCCATTTAAAAGTTCGAAGATCTACAAGGACATATAAATGATAGCATGATCAAGCTTTATTAACAGAAAGAAAGTTCAACACTCCACTTCCCATGAGACCTTCAAAAACGACTTTTAATTCTTCAACTCATTTTTCACTTCTGACCAGATGGCATAATATACAATCTGGGCTTGATGGAAACATGCTTATTTGCAGTCAGCTTAAACTCCTGCTTCTACTCTGTAGGATATTTCAGGTTCATGTTCAAAAGCTGCTTAGCTGCCTAGCTATTGGTCTCTTGGTCAGTGGGGGTGAGTGAATTATGCTAAAATAGTGCCAGCTTAGCTGAATTTTAAGGAGTTATTCACAGAAACAAAATGTCTGAAGCTTGCATTCTGCTGGGGGTGTGTATATGACGGCTAGGTGATGGTTTGTTTTGGGTTTTGTGTGTGTGTGTGTGTTTTAGTTACTTAAAGAGATTCTCTTTCTTTCCCCCTCCCCTTAAATATGCGTCTTGAGTTGGTCTGTCTCTATCAATTTAACACTTTTGAAGGATATTCCACAGCCCTGCTCTAAGATGATGGACATTGCTGATCCTGTATGCGGCCACATCTGTAGCATCTCGGCCTCCACCCAGGGTGTTAACCAGATTATTTTTCTATCACTCTCGCCCACACTGAATATGCTGAATACTGTATCTCTAAACTGGCCAGCCCACTCGCACAGCCTGAGTCTCTATTATCGGCAGCCACAGCATGCATGTTTATTTAGTTTCTAGTCCTGAGGGAATCCTCTCCATGTACCCTTCCCCAAGTAACAAAATCTTTGGGTTTTTCCCTTTTCTGTTACATCTCCTGAAATGCTCATTGTCGTACGTGTATTCGGAATGGTTGCAGAAAGCTGTCCCACGAGAGTTACGTGTGCCTGCCTGCTTTGAATTCTGGCGCACGATGAACGATGCGATTATTTAATGCATGCCTGCCTTGTGTCTTCTGGGCTGGTTTTGGTCCCAGTGCATCCCCTGCTGCAGTCTCCTTAAGCACAGCAATTCACAGGCTGTTCGAAAATGTATGTCCTTCTTTATTTCACATCCTTGGCTTGTTTGCTCTGGACGTGCATTTCCGTGCCAGGCTCCTGATCAGGGCACAAGCTGACGATTCCTTAACTGCCGATATCAGGACAGTTCTGTAAACCAGCCCACACAAGGTAGTAGATTTATATTTGCACGCTGAGCGTCTTAGTAGAGATGATAACAGAGGTGCTAAAATGCCATTGAGAATGATGGCTTGAGTGTAGTAAATGCACAGTAACTAGGCTGGTTTCCCTGTAAACAGCACACTTCATTGCAGAGACAAAACTTGGGATTTGGAAAGAAGGGCTGGAGTGGGGAGTACCTACCCCAAATGCCCCTAGATGGCATATGATTTCTTTACAATTGAATCTGTAAGAGGATACATTTACTTCAGTGTTTTTCTGTGTTTAAAAAAAAAAACTATTCTTGGGAATTCCCTGGTAGTCTAGTGATTAAGACTATGCACTCTCACTAACAAGGACACAGGTTCGACCCCTGGTCAAGGATCCCACAAACTGGGGCTTCCCTAATAGTCCAGTGGTTAAGACTCTGTACCTCCACTACAGGGGACGAATGTTCTATTCCTAGTTAGGGAACTAAGATCCCACATGCTTTATGGCCGGGTCAAAATTTTTTTTCTTTTTTTTTTTAATTCATGGGAGATCTCACAAACTGTGCAGCGAGTCTGTAAACAAAAACAAAAACACACACAATTGTATCGAAAATATCATTTTAAAAGAACTATTCTTTATTTCTACTTATGTTTTCCAAGCTGCTATAAAATTGCTAAAGGCATTTATTTATCCTGATGATTTTGATTCTTGAAAGAGAGCAGTTGATGAGGTAGGATTCTGAGATATGATTTTGTCTCCTCTCTAGAAGAAGATTTTAGAAACGAATGAGCCTTTTGCTAGCTCTGATATACCCAGGAGAAAGTGTGACTAAAAACATCTTAAGTACAAGAAGCTTCCTCTGACTAAACAGAGGAAGCAGGCTCGCTTTTCCACAGGAGCAGGCTCACTCAAGTGGCCCTGCTTTATCCTCACTCTTCATTAGTGAGAATTTGCACTTAGACCTGGTGAAGAAGGATGACAGGCTTCCCAGGTGGCGCTAGTAGTAAAGAACCTTCCTGCTGATGCAGGAGACATGAGAGATGCGGGTTTGGGCCCAGGGTCAGGAAGATCCCCTGGAGGAGGGCATGGCAACCCACTCCAGTGTTCTTGCCTGGAAAATGCTATGGACAGAAGAGCCTGGTGGGCTGCGGTTCTTAGGGCCACAAAGAGTCGGATACAGCTGAAGCGACTCAGTGCACACACAAAGAAGGAGGACAAATTCTTGATAAATTATTATCAGGATTCCCACATTAGAGGCAGAGCACTGAAGGCCCAAGAGGTCAAGGGATCCATCGAAGGTCCCAGAGGAAGCATATCTTTCTCTCAGTGTTTCCATGGTGCCTGGCATTGCCTGGGAGACAGGATGGATTCCCACTGAGCAGGCAAGGCCAAAGGAAAAGGGGTGCCTTCTTATACAGAGAAACAGGGCAGCCTGGGACCAGAAGGAGGGCCAGGCCAAGTTTGCCTCAGAGAGACTAGTGAATTGACTGGTAACCAACAACTCATGTCTACTTGCAGAAAGGGGATAACAAAAACACATCCTATTATTGAATATATTTTTACCAAGGGGCTGCTGTGTAAATAGCATTGTTCTGGGCATCTAATGACTAAATGCACACAGAGCACCAAACCATGAAGTTCTAGCACTTAGTGTAATTGCTGAGCCATAGTAGATGCTCAGTAAATTTGTTGTAATAGTCACTCACTACTAAGCCTGAACTCACACTCTGCCAAGGGGGTGGTATGTGTGATTTGACAGGCTAAATTTTATATAGCAGATTTTAGGGAGGTAAGATTTAAGTTGGTTTGTGAAGTAAGCTTTAACAATTTAATTTTAATTTTCAAATAATTTCTGACTTAAAAAATTGCAAATATAAGAAAATTCCTGTATACCCCTCACTCTTGTCTTCTTCAAATGTTAACATCTTACACAAACGCAGAATGATCATCAAATTAAAACCCGCTGTTCTATTAAAGGTCATTATCTGGTCTGGGATCCAGGATTTAATCAAGGATCAGGCCTTGTATTCATCTCTCATTTCCTTACTTCTAATCTGAATCAGTTCCTTCCTCAGTCTTTCTTTGTCTTTCATGATCTTGACACTTTGGAAGAGCACTGGCCAGTTGTTTTGCAGACTGTCCCTCCATGTGAATTTGCCTGGTGTATCACCTTGATTAAATTTAAATTGTTGTCTTTTGGGCAAGAATTTCATGAATCACTGTTGTGCCCTTATTAGGCACACCGTCACACCATGTCTCATTATAAGTGGTGTTGAAAGTGAAGTAAAAGTTGCTCAGTTCTTGTCCAGCTCTTTTCAACTCTGTGGACCGTAGCCCACCAGGCTCCTTTGTCCTTGGAATTCTCCAGGGAAGAATACTCAAGTGGGTGGCCATTCCCTTCTCGAAGAGATCTTCCCGATCCAGGAATCGAACCTGAGATTCTTTACCATCTGAGCCACCAGGAAAGCCCACAGATAGTGTTAGTTGTGACTGTTTGGTAATGGTGGTATCTGACAGGTTTCTCTACCAAAACGTTACTGGTTTCCCTTTGGAATTAATGAATTTCTCATGGGAAGATATTTTGAGACCATATAACATCCTGTTTCTTATTATGCTTTGCCAGCTAATTTTATCATCAACTCATGGTTCTTGCCTATAACAATTATTACTGTGGTGTTTGCCAAACAGTAGTTTTCTATTTCCATCATTCCTTTCACACTTATTAGTCAGCATTCCGCTGTTAAAGAGGAGCTGTCTCTTATCCCCTTTATTTATGCATGTGTATGTGTGTGCACAGTCTCTCAGTCATGTTTGACTGTTTGCAACCCCATGGACTGTAGCACACCAGGCTCTTCTGTCCATGGAATTATCCAGGCAAGAATATTGGAGTGAGTTGCCTTGCCCTCCTCCAGGGGACCTTCCTGACCCAAGGACTGAACTTGCATCTTCTGCATCTCCTGCACTGACAGGTGGACTCTTTACCACTGTGCCACCTGAGAAGACCGTGTAACCCTTTCCTGATTCACCCATATCTGCTAAGATCATCCTACGTGGCCACACCACAGTATATACTTTGTTCCTTTATTTTTACAAGTGTGGTTTAGTTTCAATTATTTGTGATAATTCTTAATAGCATATATTATCCAAATAATGATGGCCTGGTATTATGAGACCTTACTGAAGATCACTGTTATTAAGTCTTGCTGAGAAGTGGGGCATGGTTGCCAAACTTTTTAATAGGAATTATAGGGTTATGGGGCTGAAAGCAAGGTATGGCAGGATTCGGCAGTTCAATCAAATCTGTAAGACTGTTAAAGACAAGTGTGATTAGTGGCAGATCTGGGAATGAGTTCAGTAGATGGAAAGTATAGTTAAGGAGCTAAATGCCAAGAATCTCATAGAATTTCTGTAAAAGAAACACTTGCATGAATTACGGGGCTTCACAGGTGGCGCTAGTGGTAAAGAACCCACCTGCCAGTGCAGGAGACAGAAGAAACACAGGTTCGATCCCTAAGCTGGGAAGATCCCCTAGAGAAGGGAATGGCAACCTTCTTCAGTATTCATGCCTGGAGAATCCCATTGACAGAGGAGCCTGATGGGCTATCGTCCTTGGGCCCGCAAAGAGTTGGACACGACTGAGCAGCTTGGCACACACAGATGAATTATGAACTGTGATTCCCTTATACTGAGAGTAAGAAGTCTTTGCCTAATTCAAATATATGCCTAGATTGAATGAATGAATGAATGTGTGTGTGTGATTCCTCTAATTACATGCAGAAGATAGCACAAAGATAGAAGGTCAGAGGCACTGCACTTAAGATTCTTCACCAATAAGTAGTACTTTTAAAAGCCCAGCCATGTGCGGAGTTTGGAATCTTGCCCTGAATATTTCTCAGGACTCTATCGAAATATCCTCCTTGTCAGTGAGGTTTCTCTTACAAGCCCTGAGAAGCAATTCAGAGGTATCGTTTTTAGGCCAGTTGATATCTAGAATGACCCTGGGTAGAAAATGGCACGTGCTCATCTCTTTTGTTGTTCAGTCACTCAGTTGTGCCCGACCCTTTGTGACCCCACGGACTGCAGCACACCAGGCTTCCCTGTCCTTCACCATCTCCTAGAGTTTGCTCAAACTCATGTCCATTGAGTCAGTGATGCCGTCCAACCATCTCGTCCTCTGTCGTCCCCTTCTCATCTCTTTAGTTCTTTCCTTAAAAAAGTAATTTGTGGGTATACGCTTGCCTAGCTTCTTAACATGTGCCCACTGAGCCTTTGGAGAGTAACAACTTAGGTCAGGCAGATAGAAAATAAAAAAGTTTTCATCATTTTATTATATGTGCACCTCCTAGTGGGTGGCAGGGTGATTTAAACTTTCTATGGCCTGATTTATTTTCATCCTGATTTGCAAGGCTGCGTTAGGATTTCCACATTCCTTATAATTTGGGCATTTATGACACACTTTACAAGGCACTTGTGTAATGCGACATCAAACTTAAAAGTGGTATTGTATACATAGAAACTCTATTATTAAAAATTACTAAGTAGCTCTATTTGTTTATAGTAAAAAGAGACTCGCTTATAAACCAGATCGAAGAGTCCTCTAGGCATAAAGACTTAATTAGCAACCTGGAAGATAGTCTCTCTTGTTTCACTATCTAAGTGACTTATTGCTACAAAATTCCTTGGACAAACTTATCTCAATCATTCATCTTTCACTCCCAGACAAGGTGTATATTTAAGTCTTTACTGAGTTTGTTACAATATTGCTTCTGCCTTTTATTTGTATTTATTTTTGGCTTCTCCGGGTCTGTTGCTTTTCTCTGGTTGCAGCGAGCACGGCCTGCCCTTCATTGTGGTGCACAGGCTTCTCAGTGCAGTGGGGCGTGGCCTCTAGGTGCACAGGCTTAGTTGTCCGTGGCATGTGGAATCTTCCTGGACCAGGAATCGAACCTGTGTCCCCTGCATTGGCAGATGGATTCTTATCCACTGTAACATCAGGGAAATTTCAAACCAGGCATTTTTGACTTGGACACATGAAAGAGTCTCTATACAAGTCTCACAAATTTACTTCCAGATATGTTTGAAAATCATCCTACAGAAGGCTGACCCGTCAATGCAAATGTGTTGACTGTGGGAACCATGTCAGCAGCTCTCTCTCTCTACCCATTAATAAACCAAACGGATCAAGCTGAGCCTGGGTTGTCTCTCTCATGGTGCATCCTTCCCAAAGCCTTGTGTTCCTTCGAAGAATTTTTAACATCCCTCTCAGACCCCAAATTCCGTGAAATAACTAGAAAGCAAAGCCGTCTCCTCATTTGCCTCTATCCACAAGCAATACAATTGCCACCCTTCCCTTTCGCCCATTTTTATTGCAAATATTAAATTAGCAAGAAATATTGAGTGGGCTCTACTATGGCCAGGCAAGTGACCAGGGCCAGGTACACCCTGGATATGACATCCAGAAACATTTATCTCTTGCACAGTTTCTTATTGTTACCCTCATTAAATCTCTTCTCCAGAAAAGATCTAAAACTCTGGTTCTCAAGGTTTAGTCCTCAGACAAGCAGCATTGGCATCATGTGTTAGAAATGCAGATCCTCAGGTCTCACCCCAGATTTGCAGAATCAGAATTCCGGGGGTTGGGGTCCCCCCAGCCCAGCACCTGTGTGATTCAGATTCACCCTGAAGTTGGAAAACTACTTAGATGTGCTCAGTCACTCGGTCGTGTCCGACTCTTTGCGACCCATGGCCTGTAGCCCCCCAGGCTCCTCCGTCCATGGGACTCTTCAGGAAAGAATGCCGCAGTGGGTTGCCATTTCCTCCTCCAGGGGATCTTCCTGACCCAGGGATGGAACCTGAGTCTCCTGCACCTCCTGCATTCCAGGTGGATTCTTTCACCACTGAGCCACCAGGGAAGCCCAAACTACGAGCATGCGGAGAACTACTGGTTGAGACAAATGTACGTGTGCAGTGACTGGAAGCAAGCCTCTCAGTTGTCTGGGCTTTTTCTGATAGCTTCTCTTGATAACGGGGCGTTTTGCCACCAAATTTCATGTTAGTGAAGTCGCTCAGTCATGTCCGATTCTTTGCGACCCCGTGGGCTGTAGCCCACCAGGCTCCTCTGTCCATGGGATTCTCCAAGCAAGAATACTGGAGTGGGTTGCCATTTCCTTCTCCAGGGGATCTTCCCGATCCAGGAATCGAACCCAGGTCTCCCGCATTGCAGGCAGACGCTTTAACCTCTGAGCCACCAGGGAAGCCCCAATTTCATGTTAACTGCCTACTAACCCTGATTCCAAAAACTGAGATTCTAGGATTTTCAAAAAACTTAAATGAGATTTTATTCATTTGTACATCCTTTTTCTGATACTCAGCTAATCATGCCTAATTCAAATCTGGAGGGAATTCAGCTTGGCCAATTCCTGTGTTTTGAGTTTAAATTCCAGATAAATTGTTACCTAATCCTTTTTTTCTTTTCAAACAATTAAGCATTCACCCATTCTTACTAACATTACTCGCATTAAGCATTCTTACTAACACAACTCAGAGGAAATAAGAAAACAAAATCGGTGTTTAAAAAACAGAAGAAACTGTCAAAAGCCATGTACATCCCACACACCACTCAGTCTATCTGCCACATTTATCTATACTCTTCCATGAATTCCGTATCATCTTGCCAGTTGTTTTTACATGGTTAGGAGTCATGTATTATCAAACGTTTAGAAAAAGCTGAAGTAAAGCCAGTGAATTGCCAGAGTAGTAATTAGTAAAAGTTTATGTGTATACACCAAAAAGACAGTTTGCAAGCCAAAGCACTCAAATCAAAACATGAAATGAGGCTCAGTTTGATAAAACATGTCATTATCAAGCAGCTTATATAGTGAGAAAACAGGGACTGTTTATTCTTCTATGTGATTGGTTCCAATATCAGAATTTTCAGTGGTTACCTCATATCAACTTGGGAAACAGCTCAAGTTTTGCTTATAATTTCCAGAGGCATACGTGAAAAAATGATCCTGTTCAAGTTAAATAAGTTAAATGAAGCTTTATTTACTTGACTTAACTGGTTTTGTCTGCCCAGGGAATTTTCAAGACTGGACTCTGTTTTTCATTTCAGCAGCATAAAAATCAAATATTTAGTCATTACATGGCTCAACCTGGAAGAAAGCATTAGGATTATTTGAAGAAACCAAGAATCTCATAAACGAATATCACAACCCCATTTCTCAGATGAATTAACTGAGGCCTAGAAAGGTTGATTGGATATAACTATTAGCCAGAATTCTCTGCTGATCAGCTCCAAATGCAAATCCCTTTAAGTCGGATTTCCAACTCAAAGATATTTTAATCAGATAAATTATAATAGAAAATCTCTCTTCTATTTATGAATAAAATTCAATCTGAACATAATCCTTGTTAACACCTGCATTTCATAAGCAGCTGGATAGGATAAAGCATTTTACTTTGTGGGAGTGACAAACGAGGTAAGGGTTTTGACCTATGATTTGGAAAGGGCTAGAGAAAAGGGGTGCTTCCCAGATTGCACTAGTGGTAAAGAATCCGCCTGCCAATGCAGGAGATGTAAGAGTTGAGGGTTCAATCCTTGGGTCAGGAAGATCCCCTGGAGGAAGGCATGGCAACCCGCTTCAGTGTTCTTGCCTGGAGAATCCCCATGAACAGAGGAGCCTTGCAGGCTATTGTTCACAGCGTCACAAAGAGTTGGACCCAAATGAAATGACTTAGCACAAATGCAGAGGAATTGGGAGCAAATGAAAATTACCCCCACACAGACATGCATTCAGACATACACCCATGTACACACACATATGCACAAGATGCGATATTCAAGTAAACGTAGACTTGAGTGGCAAGGAGGTCATGCTCTTGAATACTCTGGGTCCTTCTCCACTTGCCCAGCCTCTCTTCCAGACACATGATTAATCCTAATTAACTGAGCATGAAGACCAAGGCAAGAAAGACTCAGGTGGTTCCTCCATTCCTCTCTTCCTCTTCTCTGACCACCTTGGAGTGTATTCCAAACCTGCATACTCAGTCGTGTCTGACTCTTTGTGACCCCAAGGACTGTAGCACATCAGGCTCCTCTGTCCATGGGATGCTCCAGGCAAGAATACTGGAACTGGTTGCCATTTCCTTCTCCAGGGCGTCTTCCCAGCCCAGGGACCTAACGCGTGTCTCCTCCATCGGCAAGAGTCACCTGGGAAGCCCATATTCCAAACAATGAAGCTACAAAACCAGGAAGGAGGACTGCCCAACCCTTATAAGTGCTGACCTGAACGAGAAATCAAACGCTATTGTACTAAGCCTTTGTGATTTAGGGACTTGTCTATTGCAGCACCTCACGTTATATACCCTTTAGAATTCAACCTGGAAACCTGAAGTTGAGTTGCACCTGGACTTCCTCTCCAGCCACCTGCTTCATCAGCGATGGGACCGAATCCTAATCTTTAAGTCAAATGTTGAGTCATTCATTCATTAGACAAATATTCTTGAGCACCTAGTGTCTGTTGGGTATGCAGTCATTCTTAAGGATTCAACTGAGACACACACACCTGCCCTTACATTGCAGCAGAAAAGAAAGAAAATCTAACAACTCTGAGCCAGCCCCTGAACAGAAGTAATTTCTTCCCCATCTGCACTCCGGTGGGGTCTGTACACACTTAGGTCTTCCACTCCCAAAGTGAAAGTGAAGCCACTCAGTCGTGTCCAACTCTTTGTGACCCCAAGGACTATACAGCCCATGGAATTCTCCAGGCCAGAATACTAGAGTGGGTAGCCTTTCCCTTCTCCAGGGGATCTTTCCAACCCAGGAATCGAGCCCAGGTCTCCTGTACTGCAGGCGGATTCTTTACCAGCTGAGCCACAAGGGAAGCCCTTCCACTCCCAGGACTGTAATTAATAGTGTGAAAGTGAAACTGTTAGTCACTCCGTCATGTCTGACTCTGTGACTCTACAGACTGTAGCCCATCGGGCTCCTCTGTCCTTGGGATTCTTCAGGCAAGAATACTGGAGTGGGTTGCCATTTCCTTTTCCAGAATCAAGTAGTAATAAGACATAAAACTAATGCTTTGGAACACTGCCTCTTTTCCCACTAGGTGTAAGCTGTCTGATGGTGGAGCATTTACCCTATTTATCTATGCATTATCTGTACATAAACGGCTCTCATGGGCTTCCCTTGTGGCTCAGCTGGTAAAGAATCTGCCTGCAATGCAGGAGGCCTGGGTTGCATCCCTGCGTTGGGAAGATCCCTTGGAGAAGGGAAAGGCTCCCCACTCCAGCATTCTGGCCTGGAGAATTCCATAGACTGTATACAGTTCATGGAGTCACAAAGAGTCAGACATGACTGAGCGACTTTCACACACTCAAGAGTCTCTCCATAAATAATGAAAAAACTTCCCTGGTGACTCAGATGATAAAGAATCCACCTGCAATGTGGGAGACCTGGGCCCGATCCCTGGGTCAGGAAGATCTCCTGGAGAAGGGCAGTCCTTGGGGCTTCCCTAGTGGCTCAGTTGGTAAAGAAAGTGAAAGTGAAGCCACTCAGTCGTGTCCAACTCTTTGCGACCCCTTGGACTATAACCTACCAGGTTCCTCCATCCATGGGATTTTCCAGGCAAAGATACTGGAGTGGGTTGCATTTCCTTCTCAGTTGGTAAAGAATCTGCCTGCAGTGCAGGAGACCTGGGTTTGATTCCCATATCAGGAAGATCCCCTGGAGAAGGAAATGGCAACTCACTCCAGTACTCTTCCCTGGAGAATTCCATGGAGAGAGGAGCGGGCAGGCTTCAGTCCATGGGATGACAGAGAGTCGGACATGACTGTGTGACTAATTTTCACTTTCACTTTCACAAATAATTATTGATGATTTATATGGAGAGATATGCTACATTTGTGAAAGCAATTGCCAGGGTTGTTTCTGAGATGTAAGGACTAGGAGCAAGTGTGTCTAGGAAGGCTTTGTGGTGATTTTCAGGAGCATCTGATTGTGATCTAAGATTTCATAATTAAGCATTTTCCTCCTGTGTACTGGCACATAGGGAGCACTCAGTAGGATGTTGAATGGATAAGCTAAATGAATGGGGTTCCCACTTTCTATTGATCCATGGCTCTCTTGATTGAATGAATTCCTACCCTAAGGTACCGTCAGTAATTGAATGAGACATAGCATGCATTTTGGCAGCAAATAAAGACATTAAAAAATCCACAGAATGACAAGAATATTTCATTTTTTTCTTAACATCTTGAAAAATCAATAGACATATAGTTTCTGGTCATTTAAATCATCTCAAATATAGTTTTCTTTATAGATTAGAACTCAGTTGGCAAAGTGTAGAGGATTTTTATTTAAAGTTTACTGAACTTATATAAAATATAAATTGGTAATCTTAAGATTCTGCTAACTAACAAATTTTTTCCAAGATTGAAAGAAGTGTATAGACTTTCATAGTAATTTAACGAGTTCAGTTTTCCAAATCTTCTACCTTTCATAAAAAACAAACTGAAGACTAAAGGAAAATGAGATGATCATATTTTTCTTCTTGTTTTAATTCCATTTTAGGAAAATAGTTTACATTTTTAGCAAACTAGAATTAATTTGCTGCTAAATCATTTCAGTCATGTCTGACTCGGTGTGACCCCATAGACAGCAGCCCACCAGGATCCCCTGTCCCTGGGATTCTCCAGGCAATTTAGCAAGTGATAAGTAAAATTATAAAACATTTTGGTAAAATGAATTTTTATTTTGTTTCCCCCTTCTTCCTATTTTTTTTCTGTTGAGAACACCACAAACACCGTCATTTTGTAAGTTATATTCTTATATTTTTAAATATTCTTTTTTGTTGTTATTGTTCTAGCCATGATGTGATATTTTAGATGAAATTTTTGACCACTATGTAGCAACATCATTTGGGATATTAGTGAAGTAGTTATCTGCCACTATTGATTTTATATTTCTAGATACTAATACTCTTCTTTTGAAGTGTTATTTACTCTGCATCTTAAATTTTTACAAGTAGTGATTAAATTATTAAGGTTGGATTTGCTCTCGTATAGAAATAAAGAGATTAATCCTGCTCATAACACTATTCAGGAAACATAAAAGAGAAGCTGCTGGTTAAAAAAAGAAAGAAGGCTCAGAAGCAGCAGAAAGTTTAACCTGGCATAACGAAGCAAATGTAAATTACATTAAAGTACAGAGTAATAGCAGTAACATATGCTAATGACTTGCACCTTTTAATTAATGGAGTTGTTTATCGGGCTCCAGACAGCCAGGCAGGAGTCTCTCCTATTATTTTTGGAGGTGTACAATCTTGCAAATTTAAAGTTGTTACGTATGGAACAAATCCAGTGATCTCCATGTAATTCAGAGGAGCCTTTCCAAGCCTGAAGTTTTAATTGCAGATATTAATAAGATGAGTAAGAAAAGTGACCAAGAAGTAATGATAAAGGAAGAAGCAGAAAGTAAGGCTGTGTACGTAGCAAAATGACAATTGCTTTTTAAAAAAAGTCTTTAAATAGAAAAAAGTTAGAAATAATGAAAGTTATTTGGGGTGTACATTTGAGTGGTGGTAGTAGCAAGTACAGATGTGAGAGTTGGACCATGAGGAAGGCTGGGTGCCAAAGCATTGATGCTTTCCATCTGTGGTGCTGAAGAAGACTCTTGAGGGTCCCTTGGACGGCAAAGAGATCAAACCAGTCAATCCTAGAGGAAATCAGTCCTGAATATTCATTGGAAGGGCTGATGCTGAAGCTGAAGCTCCAATACTTTGGCCACCTGATGTGAGGAACCAATTCATTGGAAAAGACCCTGATGGTGGGAAAGATTGAGGGCAGAAGAAAGGGGTGACAGAGGATCAAGTGGTTGGATAGCATCACTGACTCAATGAACATGAGTTTGAGCAAACTCCGGGAGATGATGAAGGACAGGAAAGCCTGGCGTGCTGCAGTTCATGGGGTCGCAAAGAGTCAGACACAACTGAGCAGCTGAACAACAAGGGCAAGACAAGTTTTCCTTTATTCCCACTTTCCAATACTCCTCAGCTTTCTTTTTCAGCATATCCCATTTTAACGTGGAAATGTGACAACTGCTCTGCCATATTCAANTGACTGTGTGACTAATTTTCACTTTCACTTTCACAAATAATTATTGATGATTTATATGGAGAGATATGCTACATTTGTGAAAGCAATTGCCAGGGTTGTTTCTGAGATGTAAGGACTAGGAGCAAGTGTGTCTAGGAAGGCTTTGTGGTGATTTTCAGGAGCATCTGATTGTGATCTAAGATTTCGTAATTAAGCATTTTCCTCCTGTGTACTGGCACATAGGGAGCACTCAGTAGGATGTTGAATGGATAAGCTAAATGAATGGGGTTCCCACTTTCTATTGATCCATGGCTCTCTTGATTGAATGAATTCCTACCCTAAGGTACCGTCAGTAATTGAATGAGACATAGCATGCATTTTGGCAGCAAATAAAGACATTAAAAAATCCACAGAATGACAAGAATATTTCATTTTTTTCTTAACATCTTGAAAAATCAATAGACATATAGTTTCTGGTCATTTAAATCATCTCAAATATAGTTTTCTTTATAGATTAGAACTCAGTTGGCAAAGTGTAGAGGATTTTTATTTAAAGTTTACTGAACTTATATAAAATATAAATTGGTAATCTTAAGATTCTGCTAACTAACAAATTTTTTCCAAGATTGAAAGAAGTGTATAGACTTTCATAGTAATTTAACGAGTTCAGTTTTCCAAATCTTCTACCTTTCATAAAAAACAAACTGAAGACTAAAGGAAAATGAGATGATCATATTTTTCTTCTTGTTTTAATTCCATTTTAGGAAAATAGTTTACATTTTTAGCAAACTAGAATTAATTTGCTGCTAAATCATTTCAGTCATGTCTGACTCGGTGTGACCCCATAGACAGCAGCCCACCAGGATCCCCTGTCCCTGGGATTCTCCAGGCAATTTAGCAAGTGATAAGTAAAATTATAAAACATTTTGGTAAAATGAATTTTTATTTTGTTTCCCCCTTCTTCCTATTTTTTTTCTGTTGAGGAACACCACAAACACCGCCATTTTGTAAGTTATATTCTTATATTTTTAAATATTCTTTTTTGTTGTTATTGTTCTAGCCATGATGTGATATTTTAGATGAAATTTTTGACCACTATGTAGCAACATCATTTGGGATATTAGTGAAGTAGTTATCTGCCACTATTGATTTTATATTTCTAGATACTAATACTCTTCTTTTGAAGTGTTATTTACTCTGCATCTTAAATTTTTACAAGTAGTGATTAAATTATTAAGGTTGGATTTGCTCTCGTATAGAAATAAAGAGATTAATCCTGCTCATAACACTATTCAGGAAACATAAAAGAGAAGCTGCTGGTTAAAAAAAGAAAGAAGGCTCAGAAGCAGCAGAAAGTTTAACCTGGCATAACGAAGCAAATGTAAATTACATTAAAGTACAGAGTAATAGCAGTAACATATGCTAATGACTTGCACCTTTTAATTAATGGAGTTGTTTATCGGGCTCCAGACAGCCAGGCAGGAGTCTCTCCTATTATTTTTGGAGGTGTACAATCTTGCAAATTTAAAGTTGTTACGTATGGAACAAATCCAGTGATCTCCATGTAATTCAGAGGAGCCTTTCCAAGCCTGAAGTTTTAATTGCAGATATTAATAAGATGAGTAAGAAAAGTGACCAAGAAGTAATGATAAAGGAAGAAGCAGAAAGTAAGGCTGTGTACGTAGCAAAATGACAATTGCTTTTTAAAAAAAGTCTTTAAATAGAAAAAAGTTAGAAATAATGAAAGTTATTTGGGGTGTACATTTGAGTGGTGGTAGTAGCAAGTACAGATGTGAGAGTTGGACCATGAGGAAGGCTGGGTGCCAAAGCATTGATGCTTTCCATCTGTGGTGCTGAAGAAGACTCTTGAGGGTCCCTTGGACGGCAAAGAGATCAAACCAGTCAATCCTAGAGGAAATCAGTCCTGAATATTCATTGGAAGGGCTGATGCTGAAGCTGAAGCTCCAATACTTTGGCCACCTGATGTGAGGAACCAATTCATTGGAAAAGACCCTGATGGTGGGAAAGATTGAGGGCAGAAGAAAGGGGTGACAGAGGATCAAGTGGTTGGATAGCATCACTGACTCAATGAACATGAGTTTGAGCAAACTCCGGGAGATGATGAAGGACAGGAAAGCCTGGCGTGCTGCAGTTCATGGGGTCGCAAAGAGTCAGACACAACTGAGCAGCTGAACAACAAGGGCAAGACAAGTTTTCTTTTATTCCCACTTTCCAATGCTCCTCAGCTTTCTTTTTCAGCATATCCCATTTTAACGTGGAAATGTGACAACTGCTCTGCCATATTCAAAGACAGGTAAGGCTTTCTGCAGTGGGTCTGAAGACATTTTTGGAGCAGAAGATACCTCAGACACAGAGAAGAGCAAGCCATCCCCTGAAGACATCGGAGTGAGCGTGCAGTTCGCGCTCCTCTGGGCTTGCTTTCATGGAACCCAGGTCAGGGAGTCGGGAGAACTCTCCCTACCTGCGTGCAGCTTGAGCCCTGGAAGAGAGGAGCAATTAACAGGAACATCAGAGGGCATCTCCCAGATCAGACAAACCAATAGCAAGGATCCTCTGCAAGCACCAGAGAGCGGACTTGAACAACGCCCAGGAAGGCTCCGGACCTGAGAAATGAGAGCCTGATTGAAATGGGATAATCCTGTGGATCACTTCGCCGCTCAGTCACTCATTCAGATCATTACCGTGAAACACTACAAAACATCAACTTTCATTAATGCTCTGATGATGCTGCCCCCGAACTCCTTTCCTTCCATCACTCCTGTCAGTCAATTCTAAATTCTCTCAAGTTTTTGGATTCCCAATGGCTTTCCCGTTGGTCTACTTGCTCTCCTAGAGGTGGGTGTTGAAATTTCTTTTGTAGCATCGTTACTGAGCCTGAGTTAATAAGAAATCAAGTGCCCATTTAAAAAATATGCATTTGGAACAGTTTTGACAGATTTATACAACCAAGAAATCACAACCACTTCTAAGACATCAATATTTCCATCCCTCCCAAAGTTTTCTATTTTTTTAAATTGAAGTACAGTTGATTTACAATGTTGGGCAAATCTGCTATATAGCAAGCGACTCAGTTATATACATATATACATTATTTTTTTATATTCTTTTCCATTATGTTTTATAACAGCAGACTGGATATATTTCCCTGTGCTATACGATAGGACTTTGTTGTTTGTCCAGTCTAAATGTAATCATTTGCATCAACTAAACCAGAAACATGTTTACTGAGTAATTTCTTAAACTTAAATCTACCGATTTTGCTTCATTACTGAATGTTCTAATTGGTTTTGGGTTGGTGATTCTTAACCTTGGTGACATATCAGATTCACCAAGAGCTTTTATTTATTTTTAACTGAAGGATAATTGCTTTACAACATTGGTTTCATTTCTGCCATACACCAGCATGAATCACTGAGAGCTTTTAAAAGTGACTCAGCCCAGTTCACCCCTGAAACTTTGAGCCAGATTTGGGGAGGGTGTGAGGTGGGGTCGGCGGGGGGAGTGTCCAGCTTTTGAAAAAGCTTCTCAGGTAATCCTTTTGTACAGCTAGAATTGAGGAATCCTGGGATTCTCAATTGAACCTGTGGCTTACCTGCAGTATTCCACTTTCCTGAGAAGTCTTCTATAGTAGGCTAATTNGCCAGATTTGGGGAGGGTGTGAGGTGGGGTCGGCGGGGGGAGTGTCCAGCTTTTGAAAAAGCTTCTCAGGTAATCCTTTTGTACAGCTAGAATTGAGGAATCCTGGGATTCTCAATTGAACCTGTGGCTTACCTGCAGTATTCCACTTTCCTGAGAAGTCTTCTATAGTAGGCTAATTTAATGATCAGCAATGACCCTCAAGATCTTCCCTTGTCAAAGTCTAAGTCCTATTTTACACTTACCCACCAAGTCTCTGGACACTGCAGGAGAGGTGACTTGGAGTGTCCCTACTTAAAGTGCTTATCTATTTAAAGTGTTATATATAGGGATGAATGAATGAATGACTGAGTTTATTCTACAGCTCTGTCCACCTTCCCTGGTCAATCACCCCCCAGGAGCTTGCTGAAGAAAGGTCTTCTGAACCTTTATCTGTAGAAAGTTACATATCAGAAATACATCACCAAAAACTTCACACACAGAGGCAAAATGAAAGACATCAGATTCATCAAAGGAAGGTGGAGTCAACTGTAATTTTTTTCTTTGTATTAAGAAAAGTGTATTATTTCCTTCTTTCGCATAATTAGACGTGGCTGGATGGATTTCATCTGATTTTTTTTCTCTCTGAAAACTGCCTAAGGATTAAAAGCAAGCATGGAAAGATTTATCCCTAAAGTAAATATTTGGGAGACAGTTATGGCACCTTAATATTTGCTCCTTTGAACACAGTAATTAAGGAATTTAGATACACATGCTGATATACTTCAAGTGTTCACTTGGAATATCTTATTCACCACTCTGTATTTGCCTTTCCCACAAACCATATGCTTTTGAATATGAGTCTTTGGGGCTTTGTGGTGCTTGATGTTTCACTACAATTTCTCCCTCCTGCCACAATTTGGCTGAGAAATTTCCAGTTTTCAGGTTTGTCTGTGAAAAACTTACTGTGCACAACGTTAATTGTTTTGCTCTTTTGTATTATACTAGAGTCTGTTTGCATATTTTCCATAGGGAACTCAAGCCTGTTCTCGGATTTACTTTTT
Source organism: Oreotragus oreotragus (assembly GCA_006410675.1). NCBI lineage: Eukaryota > Metazoa > Chordata > Mammalia > Artiodactyla > Bovidae > Oreotragus > Oreotragus oreotragus. The sequence goes on along the minus strand of SJYX01009703.1, from coordinate 86,337 downwards.
TTTTTCATGTGTAATCTACACTCTTTAGGAAGACACAGAAAGAGAAATCTGATGTGGTTGTCAAGTAATCTCTGAGTTTCTTCCACATTGACGTCTGTTTTGCTGATAATAAGTCATAATCAAATGCCTGCGTTTAGGTCTTGCCAAATGGAAGAAACATTTGACAAACATATGACAAACCAAGACAGTGTGTTAGAAAACAGAGACATCACTTTGCTGACAAACGTCCATGTAGTCAAAGCTGTGGTTTTTCCGGTAGTCATGTACAGACGTGAGAGTTGAACCTTAAAGAAAGCAGAGCACTGAAGAACTGGTACTTTTGAACTGTGGTGCTGGAGAAGACTCTTGAGTCCCTTGGACTGCAAGGAGATCAAATCAGTCAATCCTAAAGGAAATAAGCCCTGAATATTCATTAGAAGGACTGATGCTGAAGCTGAAGCTACAATACTTTGGCCACCTGATGCATTTTTTTTTCATGTGTAATCTACACTCTTTAGGAAGACACAGAAAGAGAAATCTGATGTGGTTGTCAAGTAATCTCTGAGTTTCTTCCACATTGACGTCTGTTTTGCTGATAATAAGTCATAATCAAATGCCTGCGTTTAGGTCTTGCCAAATGGAAGAAACATTTGACAAACATATGACAAACCAAGACAGTGTGTTAAAAAACAGAGACATCACTTTGCTGACAAACGTCCATGTAGTCAAAGCTGTGGTTTTTCCGGTAGTCATGTACAGACGTGAGAGTTGAACCTTAAAGAAAGCAGAGCACTGAAGAACTGGTACTTTTGAACTGTGGTGCTGGAGAAGACTCTTGAGTCCCTTGGACTGCAAGGAGATCAAATCAGTCAATCCTAAAGGAAATAAGCCCTGAATATTCATTAGAAGGACTGATGCTGAAGCTGAAGCTACAATACTTTGGCCACCTGATGCGAAGAATCGACTCATGGGAAATGACCCTGATGTTGGGAAAGACTGAAGGCAAAAAGAGAAGGGGGCAGCAGAGGATGAGACAGTTAGATAGCATCCCTGACTCAATGGACATGAATCTGAGCAAACTCCAGGAGATAGTGAGGACAGGGAAACCTGGAACGCTGTAGTCCATGGGGTTGCAAAGAGTCATACATAATTTAGCAATTAAACAACAACAGCAACAGCAGCAACAAGTGGCAGAAAGGGTCTCCGAGAGGGCCCTTCAATGGAATATGACAAGTCCCCAGGTTATGAACTGGTCTTGGATCTGTTCTCTGGCAAGACACACAGAAAAATGGGCTGAGGGGTCCTGCATGATTTCATACAAACTTATCCTCTAGTGCAGTTCCAGGGAATTTGAGCAGGTTCCCAAAAACAATGGCTCCCTAGGGAACTATTTTCTGAAAGAATTGCATAACTTCATATTTTCCAGAAAGGACTCAGAAGGAAAATTTCTTAAAATTTCCCCTCTGAATGTGCTGAGTCCTCATCTGCCTGAATGGTTATGAAAATGGGCTCTAGAAAGTTTGAACAAAGGCTTGCCAAGAGAGTCTGCACTGTAACTCTGTCCTCAAATGCCCAGTGGGTGGAAGGCGTGGCCTTGAAAAAAAGTCGACACATATCAATTTTCCCTGGTGTCATCATAATAAGTACAGTTCCCACAGTCGGCTGATTTGGATTGTTTGCGCCATTGCTGAACTGATGGAAATGCCACATACTCGATCTGATTTTGTTATGAAGGCCGAGAGCAAGGGAAACTACCATTTCAGAGATCAGTGATTTGGGGGCCAAATGGATGACTCAATCAATTTCTGGGGAGGGTTTAAGTGACTCTCAGGGCATCAGACTTCATAACGTTGAACATCACTGATCAACTGGGCAAATTAGCATAGTTACACTCATGACGAGTATAACTCATGTGGAGTGTAACTGAGGAGGCTGGCAGGCTATAGTCCATGCAATTCTCGAGGAAAGAATACTGGAGCAGGAGGCATTTCCTTCTCCAGGGGATCTTCCCGACCCAGGGATAAAACCAGGATCTCCTGCATTGTAGGCAGACTCTTTACTGTCTGAGCCCACCAGGGAAGCCCAGTTACATTCACAATTGATCACAAACTATGTGTATCTTTCCACTTTGTCAAAAAGTGCTAGCCAATGTCTACTGAGCACTTAGTCTGGGGGAACACATTGCTTCCAGGGAGCAATGAATATTCATAAAATGTGGCCTTTGCTTAAGGGGACTTTACTGTCTCTATAAACAGCACACTGTTAGTGCATTGATGGAGCGTGAATAAAGAACAAAATGTGAAATAATGCCATTTGCAGAAACATGGATGGACTTAGAGATTATCATACTGAACACAGTAAGTCAGATGACTGTCTTCTTGCTGTGTCCTCTGAAGGCAGGTGTTGGGAGAGCCAGGGAGAGAGAAGGAACAGAGGGAGGGAAGAAGAGGAAGGGGAGGGAGGTGATAGGCAATCTCTGGTATCTCTTCTTATAAGGGCACTAATCTCAGCTTGAGGACCCCACCCTCATGCTCTAATCACTTCCCAAAGGACCCCCCAAAATTGGGGTTGGGGCATCAAGATATGAATTTTTGAGGGGGACACAAACATTCAGTTCATAACTCTATCAATCTAACCTCAAAAAAAGAATGTAAGTAAAGTTCTTTACAAGAAGGGAAATAAAGTCCGGGTAATGGAGTGAGACCGCTAACAATGATAGGCCCAGAAGTTGGGTAATGTATATTGGTGAAAATTAGCAAATATTTATTGATAAATGTAACTAATTTCTGTGAAAGAAAATAAACAATCTCACTGTGTTTTTAAATAACAGAGCTTTTAATAACAGGATAATAAAATCATCTTTATTTTAGATCTAATCTGTGCTAAAATGTAATTGACCACCACTTCATTTTATTCATGGTAGCTATAGTTTTTTATAACCTCAGGCTCTACAATAAACATATCCATTTTCATGACCAGTTGTTTTATATTTTTTGCTTTTTAAATAAAACACTTATTTTTGAATAGTTTTAGATGTATAGAAAAAATTTCACAGATTTAGCTTTCCCTGTCGTTAACCTCTTACGTTACTATGGTGTACACTAGTTACAACTAGGGAACCGACATGAGTACATTACAATTAAGTAAACTCCATACTTCATTTGAATTTCACTGTTTTTCCCCCCAACTCCCCTTTTCTGTTCCAGGACCCATCCAGAATACCACGTTACATTTAGAAGTCACGTTTCCCTAGATTTCTTTGCCTCCTACAGTTTCTCAAGCTTCACTTGTTTTTGATGACTTTGACCACTTCGAGATGTACTGGTCAGGTAGTTTATATAATGTTCTTCAATGTTAGTTTGTCTGATGTTTTGGTTATACTGGGATTGTATGTGCTGGGGACGAAGGCCACAGAGGTGAAGGGCCATTGTCATCACATCAGGTAAAGAGTATACGCCAGAAACATGGCTTACCACTGATAACGCTCATCTTGATCACGTGGCAGAAGGGGTGTTTCCCACTTTTTCTCCACTCTCCTTGCCATAGTCTCTTTGGAAGGAGGTCACTAGGCACAGCCCATACTCAAGGCGTGGGAGTTAAGCTCCATCTCCTTTAGGGGGGATATCTACATAAACAATTCTGAATTCTTCTGTAGTATATTTCTCTCTTCGTCCCTTACTTTTTATTCAACCATTCATTTCATTCACTATGGACCCATGGATTTTTATTTTGTACTTTATACTTAAGATATACTGATGACATTGATTTTGTCATTCAAATTGTTGCAGGTTTGGCCACTGAGAGATCTTTCAGGTTGGTTCATGTGTCCATCTCTGTGGCCCCCTTGTTTTCTGTGTACTGCCTTTCTTTCAGTTACTTCAAGACACTCCAGGCTCATCCTGTATATACTATGTCCCGACCAGAGAATTAGCCGTATCTCCAAGGAGTCCGGTTCTATTACCATGACCAGTTTTCAAACAACTGCAGTACAAAACAGGGGTGTCTAGGGAATTCCCTGGTGGTTCAGAGGTTAAGACTCCAGTATTTTCACTGCCCAGGGAACTAAGATCCCACATGCCCCACAGTGCTACCAATGAAAACCAAAAACAGGTATGTCCTTGTTGAAAATAGTTTTAATCAAGATCCCAGCTCATTCTCGACTCTCTTCCATGTTGCTTCTCATTTAAAATTTTTTCCTTTAAAGTTGCATGTAAATTCCTCCCCATAGCTTGCTCATCACTGGAAACACTTCACCATATTTCATGGCCATTTATTCCTTTCCGCAGTAGAAGTAATACACAGTGTACAATCGAATAGCCAAATCAGATTATTCTAGATGTTGATAAATTTGCAACTAAATGCTACTTACTAGAGAAAGGGGAAAGTGAAAGTGAAGACCAGGGAGACCAGGAAGAAGGGCATGGGAAGCGTTCATGTACAATGCCTGTGGACAAGTAAGCAGCATGATTTCTACTCAACAGTCACCAGCCTGTCATTAGTCCTATAACCTCAGCACACATTTCTGAGAGTAACAATGTTCCTTGTATATTACAACATTTATTCTACTTGAATAATCCTATTCTACGTCTGTTCTACAACATTCTATTCTACTTCTCTCATGGATGAACCTGAAAGATGGCAGTTTTTTAATTAATTTATTTATTTTAATTGGAGGCTAATTGCTTTACAATATCGTAGTGGTTTTTGCCACACATTGACATGAATCAGCCATGGGTGTACATGTGTTTCCCGTTCTGAACCCCCTTCCCCATCCCATCCCTCAGGGTCATCCCAGTGCACCAGCCCTGAGCACCCTGTCTCATGCATCGAACCTGGACTGGTGAGAAAGATGGCAGTTTTAAACAAAAAGTCAATCTTGTAGCTCTTGAACAAACAAAAAGTTGAACAATTCAGAATGAAGATGAATAATTTCAGCCTTCAGATCCTGAAAAACTGGAAGGAGAGCTATCCAAGATGAAATCATTAATGATTTTTGGAGCAGTTCATTGCAAAGATGCCCAAATATTGCAAAACATGCCGTTTGTGTTCTTCACCCCTTTGCCACAACACCCTCTGTGCTCCAACGAAAACAGAATAGATGAAGAGAGTTGATGTTGCACCCGATATGAAGTCTGACTCAGCCCTATTGTTCCAAATGTTAATACCTGATAAAGGGAAAGATATAAAATAGAGTTTGTTAAAGATGTGTTCAGTATGTTGAGTTATAATGCAAAGTATAAACTGAAAGATGCTTTGTTCTTTATACAGGCTTTCCAGGTAGCACTAGTGATAAAGAACCTGTCTGCCAGTGCAGGGGATATAAGAGACATGGGTTTGATCCCTGGGGATCTTGTTCTCAATAAAATAAAATCATATTTGTATAAGTTATAGTATATGTGAAGTAAAGTGAAGTGAAAGTCGCTCAGTCGTGTCCGACTCTTTGTGACCCCATGAACTGTAGCCTGCCAGGCTTCTCTGTCCATGGAATTCTCCAGGCCAGAGTATTGGAATGGGCCAGCCATTCCCTTTTCCAGGGGATCTTCCCAACCCAGGGATCGAACTCAGGACTCCCATATTGCAGCAGATTCTTTACCTTCTGAGCCACCAGGGAAACCATAGTATATGTTAAAAGCATCTAAGTTATCTGTAATGAAAGACAATTCATTAAAAATTGAGCAAAATATTTGAAAAAGTATCTCACTGAAAGAAAATATGCATGGCAAATGAACAGATAAAAAGATGTTGAACATTACTAGTCATTAAGGATATGAAATTAAAACCAAATGAGATACCATGACACACTCACTAGAATGGCTAAAACTAAAAAGACCGGCAATACCAAGTGTTGATGAGGATGTGAGGAATACGGACTTCTCATTCATTTCTTAGCACAGAGGAAATTTATTCTCTTACAGTTCTGGAGCCCTGAAGTCCAGATTCAGGGTGCAGGCAGAATCACATCCCCTCTGCAGGCTCTAGCAAAGAATCCTTCCTCTTCCATCTTCCAGTGGCTGTTGGCTTTCCTTGGCTGCTGGCTGCATCTCTCTCTGCTCCACCATCATGTCACCTCTTCTCCATTTGTCTATTTCTAAAGTCTCTGAGTCTCTCTTACAAGGATACATGTGATGGCACTTAGGATCCACCTGGATAATCCCGGATGAATTACTCTTCTGGAGAATCTTAATCACATCTTTTGCCACAGTAATTTTCACAGTATCAAAGGATTAGAATACAGATGTATTTTTAGCCCCTTACACAATCCAAATGTCTATCAATGGGTGAATGGAAAAACAAATTGTGATACATCCATACAGTGCAATATCACATGGGCATAACAAAGAACTAGCTACTGATAAATGCAACAGCATAGATGCACTTCAACAGCACTTTGCTAAGTGAAAGAAGCCAGATTCAAAAAACTACAAACTGTATGATTTCATGTGTATGATATACCAGAAAGGAAACACCATAGAGACAGAAACCTTATCAGTGGTGGCCAAGGGCTGGAGGTGCAGGGAGACTGACTTCAAAGGGACATGAGGGAATTGTGGGGTGATGGAAATGTTACATATATTGGTTATGTGCCTATATGGGCATCCCTTGTAGCTTAGCTGGTAAAGAATCCACTTGCAATGCCGGAGACCCTGGTTCAATTCCTGGGTCAGGAAGAGCCCCTGGAGAAGAGATAGACTACCCATTCGAGTATTCTTGGGCTTCCCTCGTGGCTCAGATGGTAAAGAATCTGCCTGCAATGTGGGAGACCTGGGTTCAATCCCTGGGTTAGGAAGATCCCCTGAAGAAGGACATGGCAACCCACCGCAGTATTCTTACCTGGAAAAATCTCCATGGACAGAAGGCCCCAGTCCATGGGGTCACAAAGAGTCGGACACAACTAAGTGATTAAGCACAGCACACAGCACCTGTGACTATATACACTGCCCAGTTCAGTTCAGTCGCTCAGTCGTGTCCGACTCTTTGCGACCCCATGAGTCGCAGCACGCCAGGCCTCCCTGTCCATCACCAACTTTAAAACTCATCAAAGTGCACACTTAAAATTGAGAAGTTGTCTTTTTCAAAAGAAAGTGGAAGTGAAAGTCACTCAGTCGTGTTCGACTCCTTGCAACACCATACAGTCTGTGGAGTTCTCCAGGCCAGAATACTTGAGTGGGTAGCCTTTCCCTTCACCAGGGGATCTTCTCAACCCGGGGATCAAACCCAGGTCTCCCTCATTGCAGGCAGATTCTCTATCAGCTGAGCCACCAGGGAAGCCCATTTTCATAAATTATACTTCAATAAGGGTTTCCCTGGTGGCTCAGCTGATAGAGAATCTGCCTGCAGTGCAGGAGACACAAGAACTCTGCATTCTTGTGCAGTTCAATCTCTGAGTTGGGAAGATCCCCTGGAGGGGGGCGTGGCAACCCACTCGCATATTCTGGCCTGAAGAGTCCCACAGAGAGGAGCCTGGAAGGCTGCAGTCCATAGGGTTGCACAGAGTCGGACACAACTGAAGCAACTCAGCACAGCACAGCATACCTCATTAATCCACTTTTAAACTAGCATATCAATCACAGTTTGATAATTTCATGTGTTTAATCTGAGACACCTTTGAGTTCCTGATAATATTCTTTCCATACGGTATGTGCTTAGTCGCTCAGTCATGTCCAACTCTTTGAAACTCCATGGACTGTAGTCTGCCAGGCTCCTCTGTCCATGGGGATTCTCCAGGCAAGAATACTGGAGTGGGTTGCCATGCCCTCCTCCAGGGGATGTCCTCCACCCAGGGATTGAACCAGGGTCTCCTGCATTGTAGACAGATTCTTTACCATCTGAGCCACCAGGGAAACCCCTCAATATGGTATAATTTTTCATTATCCCGTGTTTTAAGAGAAGTTTAGAAACCTCCTCCCTTTCTGTCTCTCCGCTCTGAAATACATGTTCAGCCACTGTGAAGAAGATAAGTAAAACGAATTCTATCCCAAGACCACATTTGTCCAAGTGACATGGAAGGCCTCTCAGTTTCTAGAATATCTTGGAACTCCCCAGACCTACAGAGTTTCTTCCCTAGCCGCTGCATCCACCTCTTAATCAGCTTCTGATGTTCTTCTCTATTTCAGTCCCTTCTCCATAGCGACACCCCAAATTTTCCCCCTGTCAGAGAAATTCTTGTGCAGTGCCAGTTAGGACTCTTAATAACACACTCTTAAACCTGTCTTCCAGCCTCAGCACTACCACCTTCAACAGGAGTACACTGTGTTTCTGGGTTCAGAATGTCTCATATTTCTTACAGACAGTGCATCTCATACTCCTGTGATTTTGCTTTCATTCTTCCTGGTTTCCTATATGCCCTCCCTGCCACTCACCTCATCATATGCTGATTGGTTCAGGCCTCAGGCCACTGTTAGTCTCTGAAACAGTCACTATGGTCAGAGGATGAGGGTCCTCTTACGGGTGGTCCACTGGATGGGAACCCTTATATTCCCAGAGCTGCCAGTTGACCTCCGCCTCTCCTAGAGATGATAAGGACAGGGCCGTCTGCAGAGGCGAAGAGCGCTAGGCACTCCCGCATCCTTGCCACTCAGAAGATTACCTGTAATTGTGTGTGTGAATGTGTCTACACAGGCACACTCACGTGCACACGTGCGAGCGCACATACGCCACACACACACACACACACACACCGCTGCCCTGAATGCCTGTGGGTAACACAGGGGAGGCAGCTTGGGAGCCCACCTACAGCGCGCAGGTGAGGAGTGGCTCCAGGTGAGAACCACTGGGCACCATCACAGGCACCTTTGTGGGCAGGACCAGCTCCCTTTAAACTGCATCCAAGCCGGCCTTGTCTATTCCATGTGCATTTTATTCTTTCTTTTCTTTTGACCAGGTAACTAACAGTGTAGACGCCCCCCCTCGCCCCCAAATCCCCCGCCAAAAGCAATGTTCTAGAAAAACCTATCACTCGGTGACTACCTATACAGCGTCTACACGGCCCCTCCAGGGGCCAGTAAGCCCCGGCCTCCCTTTCTCCGGAGAGCCGAGGACTCACCTCCCTTCCCCACGCCGCCTTCCCACCAGGAGGACACCCTGCGGGAAGCCGGGAGAAGCCCTCGCTCAGCCCAGGACGTCCCCGTGGGAACCCGCCCGCGATCGCCGTCCCCTGCGGCCCGTGCGCGCCCCGCCCCGCCTGCGGGGCCCGGAGGCCCGGCCTCTGATCGCGTTCCAGGCAGCAGGCGGGCTCCCGGCGCCTGTGATGTGCGGCCAGGGAGCGCGCGCAGCGTCCCGGGCGCCAGCCTGTGATCGCCCGCCAAACGCACAAGCGCCGCTCCGGCCCGCGCCCCAGGCTCCCGCCCGAAGCGTCCCGGACCAAGGAATCGGGGAACCGGGCTCAGGCCAGCGGCCGTGGTCTTCTGTGGCCCCCGGAGGCTTGGTGCGCCCACCTGCACCGGGCCACCGATCAGATCCAGCGAGGACCCCCAAACTTGCCCCTCAGGGGTCCCTAATGTCCACTCGCTTCCGGACAGAGCGGGGCTGGGGTGCATTCAGCCCCCGGACACAGGACTCGGCGCCCGAGCTGCTTGTCACGTGAGCTGGAGGAGAGCGAAGGGGGACTCCCGCCTGCTCGCCGTCCGCGGGGGCTCTGCCTGGCTGAGCGGGTGTCCACTTCGGGGAAGACCTCTCTGGAATGGTGTCTTAGTTCCCCACAGGTGGTTATCAGGACAGGTGTGAATGGTTTAGCAAGAAAGAAACATTTCTGCCTTAAACACCTCCCTGTGCAGTCTCAAAGCAGACAAAAGCCTGACATTAGCGTAGGTGGTGCAAAGCCACCTGTTCAAATAACTCAGATCAATAGTGAAAAACAGCCTTGGAAAAAAGAAAAGAACCCAAAACCAGTGCAAATACTTGAATACAAGTCGAAGGATTAAGCTTCATCAACAGGGTAACAGGCGAGGTGCGGGAGAGGTGTTTTCCTGTTTGTAATAGAAACTTGCAGGGGTTATTTTTAGCAGCCTATTTGATTCCATCAGATGGCAAGATAGCAGCTTTCTTAGCCTTGTCAAAAATAAAAAAAAAAAACCGGAGAAAAGTCCAGTCTGCTCTGATCCAGCAAACATTTGTGTTTGGAAATCCCGATTTCAGGTAATGGGTGAGCAGTAGGTTTCTGTTCAGGAAAACAGCCAGGCGCTGGAGAGGCTGTATCTCTGGTTGTTGTTACTGCCTGCTTACATCCCAATAAAACAAACCATGATTTCATCAGCATTAATCTTCAATATTTTTGAAATGTTATTTTTACATTTGTTTCCTGGCATAAGAGAAAATCAGGGGAGGGAGTGGGAACACCGCAGAAAAAGGAGCCAAAAGAAACTTGACTTGGGAAGAGTGGGTGGGAGATCAAAGGACTGCTGTGGCAGAGCTGGTAGGGGAGGACCAGTGCCTCAGTGTGGGAACAGAGACCATGGATGCATCGGGACGTGGGCAAAGAAGGGATCAGACTGCCCTTAGAGCAGGGCAAGAGGCCTCTGCCCTGAGCCTCACACTGTAGAGGACCCCAGTCTAGCCCGTTAGCCCCTCAGTATAAATGGGGTGAAACCTCTGAGAACCAGGAGGACATGTGTCCAGGGCCCTCTTCTCCAGATGCTGGCTTGACAAGAGTGTGGTCCACAGACCAGCAGCATCAGATCACCTGGACGCTGGTGAGACATGCAGGCTCCCCGGCCTGCCCTCTGACCATAGCATGTTAACAAGAGTCTGCAGCCTCACAAGATCCCCAGGGGGATTACTGGCACCTTAAAGATCCAGAAAGACTAATGTAGATACTTAGGGTACCCAGGATCCCACAGTGGCCGGCCCAAATGACTCCAGCCCACATCGAGAACATGCATGGGCCTGTTCCATCCTCCCAAGGTTGATAGCACCATGCAGCACCACAGGTGTGAGTAGTCCTGGGCCTGGAAGGGCCCATTTTTCAGGGTAGGGAGGGGTGGACAGAACTTGCCTGTACCATCTGGGGTGTCTCTACTACTGTGAGTAAGGCTGTTTTAGGTGTGGGCTGTGGGCATGGGCCTGCTTGCCCCACACCTCCATGTTTCAGCAAGAACTCTGAGAATTCAAGAATTCTAAATTTGAATCAAGCCAATTCGAATATAGCCTTCCAGGTAGTTGGGAAGGATTATCAAGGCAGGAGGATAACACATTATTGAACACTCTGTTAGGTTGATTTATAGTTCTACCTATTTAGACATATAATATGTGGGCCTCCATTTGTGCTCCTGTTCTGGTCCAGAAAATATCAGGAGCAAGCCCTACCAGCAATAGAAACTTCCTACAGTAAAGTAGAGGGGGAAAAAAAAAAAAGTGTTGGTATAACATAGCACACTTGGCCCATAAATACATTGTCTCCATTCAGTTTTCTAAAAGTTTAAACTGCATCTGAATTTTTTGTTATTGAGATGGAGTTGACATTTGTTTGCCTGAAACAAGCATCAGCTTGTTCAACTAACAGTATGAAAGCCATTCATTTTCCCTACCAACACTGGTTATTCTTCTATGGCCCAGATGCCACATTTAGCCAGGCTCTGATGAGTGAGACCCAGCTGCCCTCAGTAACTCCTTTGGTGCCTAAGCCGGCTAGCCCTCTCCATACTAAGCAGGTCTGGTTCTTCAACTTCCTTCCTCCCAGAATGATGAACTCCAAGCCAAAGGCTTCAAGAGCCTTCCACCAATTCTGCCCCAGGGCAAATCTGAGTGATAGTTTGATTAAACAGGCAAGGCCGAAGGGCTTCTCATGCGGTAATAGTGGTAAAGAACCCATCTCCCAGTGCAGGAGACATAAGAGACTCAGGTTTGATCCCTACGTCAGGAAGATTACCTGGAGGAGGGCATGGCAACCCACTCCAGTATTCTTGCCTGGAGAATCCCACGGACAGAGGAGCCTGGAAGGCTACAGCCCATAGGGTGGCAAAGAGTTCGACATGACTGAAGTGACTTAGCACACACGCATGCATGCACAAAGGGTGGGTGGTGCTCAAATTTTTCTCTCTGGATGCCCAAAATGAAGCTGAATTCAATTGCCTATGTGTTATCCAGAGTATTGACAATTTCCTTATTGTGATTTTATATTATTGGGCAACCTGGTTGTTAAAATATCTTTACTGGTCAAGTTTCCTGTCATACTTAATGAGGATGAGTTCTTCCCTTCCAGGTAGATCACAAACACCCACCCTTACAAACAATGGGTGGTGTCCACTGCTTCTTCTATTAGAGAGAAAGCGCTATGGCAAACTCACTTGAGTTAAAGTGTCAAAGACTTAATGTTTTATACCTTCATGAGACTACGGGATCTCAGAGAAACTCAAGGAAAGGTATCCACTTGAATGAATCAACAATGATAACCCTTTAAGCATCAGTGGAAAACATAGTTTGTATAGAAGGCTTCCCCTGGGCTCCATAAATTGCAATCCTTGGGCAGCTACCTGGTCTATCTCCTCAAAAACTAGCCTTGAAGAGAGGCTCCGGGCTCTGATGAAATCAACATAGTGATACCTTTATCAGGTAGGGTTAATTATTGCTGACTCCGACATACAACTTGTTCTCAAAAAGACTCTACTGCCTCCATCCAAAAGACTAATAGTCAGGAGTCCTGTTCCAATTAGAAGGAGAGGAAACCAACGTGAGAAAGCAAGAAAGAGGACAAACAGCCAGCTACAAGTAGCTAGTTCTCTTTTGTGGATTGGCTATATTGAGGTTCAACCATAGACATCAGGGCTGGGCTGGCTTGTTGATACAGTTTACCTACCAGTCCTCACCTTGGCGCCCAGCTGCTGTAGAAACACCTGAAAGTCCAATTCCACCCAAAGAAGTAATTGTCTCAGGTCCCAATTGTCATCTGCATTTTCACCCCTACACATGTAAATCAGAAGCTGGAACATTCATACAATATGGAAAACCACCAACTTTTTCAGGGAAATTTGCCTAACTTTTCTTATTGCCTGATGACTGATCTTAGGTGCCTCCCCAAGAGACATGTGTCAACATATCTGGACCCATTGTGTTATTTGGAAGCCAAAATTATCAGTGAAAACTAGATCATATAGGACCATTATGTGGCTGCTTTGGAGCTGCAGTGACAAAGTAGTTTGTGTGTATCACTGGGTTTTCTTAACTCTTTCACAGTGATATGTATATATTTATTAAATAAACTTTCAAAGTTTTAGAAATGAATGATTATCTGTCCTAAGTGTGTCCTGATGTTGTGGGGATATTGAAGCCAGGAGCTTCTGTGAAGGTGGAAAAGATATTGTTCTTACATAAAACCCAGAAGAACTGTACAAAAAAGATCTTCATGACCCAGATAATCACAACAGTGTGATCGCTCACCTAGAGCCAGACATCCTGGAATGAGAAGTCAAGTGGGCCTTAGGAAGCATCACTATGAACAAAGCTAGTGGAAGTGATGGAATTCCCGTTGAGCTAGTTCAAATCCTAAAAAATGATGCTGTGAAAGTGCTGCCCTCAATATACCAGCAAATTTGAAACTCAGCAGTGGCCACAGGACTGGAAAAGGTCAGTTTTCATTCCAATTCCAAAGAAAGGCAATGCCAAAGAATACTCAAACTACTGCACAATTGCACTCATCTCACATGCTAGTAAAGTAATGCTCAAAAAAGCAATATGTGAACTGCGAACTTCCAGATGTCAAGCTGGTTTTAGAAAGGGCAGAGGAACCAGAGATCAAATTGCCAACATCATTTTTTTTTCTATTTTTTAAACTTCCCCAATACACTGATAAACTGTCAAACCCAAATATATGGCTCATAAACTCACAACTTCACACATACATAATTAATTTCAAATTACAAAATGAGTACCAAAGTAACTGAAAGCCAGCTAAATTCTAATTATACCTCATCAACAGAAGACAGACCTCTTTTCAATAAAGGGACAGACAAAAATTATGGTAGACTACTGAAGTAAAATTTAAAAACTAATAAAGTGAAAGTTGGAGATAAATCTAACTTTCCAAAACAAAAATTTTCCCAAAATATCCTTTTTATTCAACTGCCCTTAAAAAAAGACACAAGTAACTATAAAAATATAAATTTAAGATTTCTAAGGATACTATATATATAGGTCTAATAAAATATAAATTCAACTTACCTTTCCATAAGTTTCCTGACTACTGGTGAACTGACCTCCAAAAAGTGAAAGCAAAGACTTTATCTCCTATATTGAAAATATTAGAGAATACATTTTAACACATGGAACTTAGAAGTATAATAAAAAACAGTTATGAACACAATTTTAAAAAAAGAGAGGGGGGGTTGATTATCTACCTAAAGGGCTTAAATGTCAATACCAGACAAATTATAACTCTGGGTTCTGAAAATATTTTACAGTCACAACCACGGGAAGCAATTTTTGAGAAATTTTAGAAAAAAAAATTGTCAAAAGATTTTGAGAAAATGCCCTGATTTCTGAAAAGGAAAAAAGCAGATTGCAAAAATGATATCGAGAATGGATCAATAAAAATAAAACCATTAGTGATTTGAGGATGTTCAGAGAGGAAATAACATGTCTGTAGTGAGGTCTAGGATTCTTGCTTCTTCCCTTCAAATATTAATTTCATAAACATTTTTCCCCTTGGCATTAGGATTACAGATTTTTCAGTAGGAAACAATATACTTTATGTTGAACACTTAGGTGTTATCAAAATTTTATCAGTTCAAAACAAGGCTAAATACTCATTTTCATAAATATCTGGCTTTTTCCAAATTTTAGATTGTTTCTTTAAGATAGGGATGCAATAAACAATAACATTATACCCAGAGATGTGGAAAGTTGTATGGCTTCTTAAAGTACATATGGGCAAAATACTTTCTTGAATAATTGTTCTACGTTATAAGGTGAGAGTATCAATTTGCCTTCACTACTGTTCAACTGGATGCTGTACTATTTTTAATTCATTAAATATATGAAAAATGGCACTTTTGTTGTTTTAATTTTTTGATTACTTGGATAGAAATTTATTTTTAATGTATGTTTACAAGCTATATTTGGAACCATTCTTTCTCTAGAAAATAAAATCATTAGTTATGCATTAATTTATGATTAATGAAGATTAATAATAGAATTTTACCAAATGTCAGAAAAGAATACTTTACAGACTAAGTTTCCTGTCTTGTCCAGTTAATTAGATGAATAAACGTATGTTGAATTACAAAAAAAGAAAAGTGATTATTAGGGAGCATAACTATAGATTGATTGAGTAAGTACAAGCCAGGTTTCAGCAATACGTGAACCGTGAACTTCCAGATGTTCAAGCTGGTTTTAGAAAAGGCAGAGGAACCAGAGATCAAATGGCCAACATCCGCTGGATCATGGAAAAAGCAAGAGAGTTCCAGAAAAACATCTATTTCTGTTTTATTGACTATGCCAAAGCCTTTGACTATGTGGATCACAATAAACTGTGGAAAATTCTGAGAGAGATGGGAATACCAGACCACCTGACCTGCCTCTTGAGAAACCTGTATGCAGGTCAGGAAGCAACAGTTAGAACTGGACATGGAACAACAGACTGGTTCCAAATCGGGAAAACGTCAAAGCTGTATAGTCATCCTGCTTATTTAACTTCTGTGCAGAGTACATCATGAGAAACGCTGGAATGGAAGAAACACAAGCTGGAATCAAGATTTCCGGGAGAAATATCAATAACCTCAGATATGCAGATGACACCACCCTTATGGCAGAAAGTGAAGAGGAACTAAAAAGCCTCTTGATGAAAGTGAAAGAGGAGAGTGAAAAAGTTGGCTTAAAGCTCAACATTCAGGAAACTAAGATCATGGCATCTGGTCCCATCACTTCATGGGAAATAGATGGGGAAACAGTGGAAAAAGTGTCAGACTTTATTTTTTTGGGCTCCAAAATCACTGCAGATGGTGATTGCAGCCATGAAATTAAAAGATGTTTACTCCTTGGAAGGAAAGTTATGACCAACCTAGATAGCATATTCAAAAGCAGAGACATTACTTTGTCAACAAAGGTCCATCTAGTCAAGGCTATGGTTTTTCCAGTAGTCATGTATGGATGTGAGATCTGGACTATAAAGAAAGCTGAGTGCTAAAGAATTGATGCTTTTGAACTGTGGTGTTGGAGAAGACTCTTGAGAGTCCCTTGGACTGCAAGAAGATCCAACCAGTCCATCCTAAAGATCAGTCCTGGGTGTTCACTAGAAGGACTGATGTTAAAGCTGAAACTCCAATACTTTGGTCACCTGATGCGAAGAGCTGACTCATTTGAAAAGACCCTGATGCTGGGAAAGATTGAGGGCAGGAGAAGGGGACGATGAGATGGTTGGATGGCACCACCGACTCAATGGACATGGATTTGGGTGAACTCCGGGAGTTGGTGATGGACAGGGAGGCCTGGCATGCTGCGGTTCATGGGGTCGCAAAGAATCAGACATGACTGAGTGACTGAACTGAACTGAATTGAACTGAACCCTTATTTAATTTAGGCTTTGTTTTTTATATTGGAGGTGGGTGTAGGAATACCATAGCAATGATTCTGTTGTCATTACTTTACATATGAAGAGTCAAGGGTGTCTGTTGGTCCCTTACTGATGAAATTAACTCTGGTTACTTGGTTAGGGTGCTGTCTGCCCGATTTTTCCACTTTAACGATACAATGACTCTTTTATTAACTAATTACTTTGGGAAATCAGTCTATTAAAATTCCCTGTCTCTTCCATCCCTCAAACATCACTCTGTATTCATTTATCAGCCAGCTGTTGAATTTTATCAGAATTACTTATGACAGCAATGACTGCTATATGGTACTTTATCTGTCAAACACTTTTCTACATTTGTTAGTTGGCATTCTACTGAAAAAAAGACCTTTCCACTCACATTTTTCTATCTCTCTATCTGTCTTATATTTTAGTAAATGTATTATAAACTCTTGCATTAAAAAAAAAATCATTGTGTTAGGGAATGCCCTGGTGGTCCAGTTGTTAAGACTGAAATTCTACCCCAGGGGGCATAGGTTCTATTCCTAGGTGGGGAACTAGAATTCTGCATGCCAAAAAAAATTTGTTGTCATAAAATGTAAAGTTTTAAAATTCTCAATCCTCTGTCAACTGTTTCTTACTTACAACACTTCTAACATGATATAAACTTTGTCTCAGAGACATATTAATTTTTGTTTAGGTAGTCTGCAAAATTTAATTTAAAAAATGTTTTTCACATAATGTACTCCAAAATTAAATAGCTTTTGGATCAAACACTGTTTTGGAATACTCAAAGCTTCTACCTATTGTGATGGATAATTGTAAGTTGGCTAGTTTTAGGAGCATGAATTCAGTTGCTGAGTGAAAGAGTAAATTTAGTCAGAACCATCCAAAGTAAGCTTTCCATAAAGCATTCTTGGTGTATCTAAGTCTTGATCTTGCTTCTTGAAAAATAATACAAATTCCAGTGTTGACCCCTGAGGCGAGTTAGATGGGCTTGAAGTATAGAAAGAGGTCTAACAGGGCTGGGGCATGTTATTTCTTCTATTAATGTTCTATTTTCTGTTCTGAATTCAAATAAATACATATTTTCTTCAGATTTTTCAACACATAGACTGCTGTTTCAGTTTTTTGAAAGAAAAGTGAGGTGAATTTCCTTTAGAACATTAGATTTAAAAAGCAGGAGCTTTTTAATCCATATTCTTTCTGTTTTTAAAGAAAAATCAACAGCTTACACATAAAGTCCTGTGTTCTCTGAAAGGCTTTTAAAGGGGCCTGCTGTGTTTCCAGGAGAAGGCAATGGCAACCCACTCCAGTACTCTTGCCTGGAAAATCCCATGGATGGAGGAGCCTGGTGGGCTGCAGTACATGGGGTCACTAAGAGTCGGACACGACTGAGCGACTTCACTTTCACTTTTCACTTTTCACTTTCATGCATTGGAGAAGAAAATGGCAACCCACTCCAGTGTTCTTGCCTGGAGAATCCCAGGGACGGGGGAGCCTGGTGGGCTGCCGTCTCTGGGGTCGCACAGAGTCGGACACGACTGCAACGACTTAGCAGCAGCAGCAGCAGCAGCAGCAGCTGTGTTTCCAAGTACTGTCTTCATCAGGAGCATGCTACTCATTCACGAATAGAGTGCGTACAAACACA
The DNA here is from genome assembly GCA_006410675.1 of Oreotragus oreotragus. Classification (NCBI taxonomy): domain Eukaryota; kingdom Metazoa; phylum Chordata; class Mammalia; order Artiodactyla; family Bovidae; genus Oreotragus; species Oreotragus oreotragus. Next base: position 68,209 of record SJYX01009703.1, on the reverse strand, counting down.
CCCAACAAACACACTTAGGAAAACAGCCTTCCTAATGTTGAGCAGGAATTTAACTTTTTAATACTGTTAAAAATATTGCTAATGTGCAACATGGATGCATATTGTCACTCTGCTTGTTTAACTTATATGCAGAGTACATCTTGATTCCGGCCTTTATCGAGCCCATCTTTGAATGAAATGTTCCCTTGGTATCTCTAATTTTCTTGAAGAGATCTCTAGAGTGTCACCACCATATTTAATCTTGGCAATAACCCTCTGAGAACCATACTACTCCCATCTCAACGTTACAAAGAAACTGAGGCACAGTGGGGTTCCGAACCTCAAGAATCCATGAATATCAGTTAGCAGAACTTGAATCCAAAGCCAGTCAGGGTCCAGAGGATCCAGTATCTATCCCTGGAAGGCTGACTCCAGAGCCTGTGCTCCTCCCCGTGTGCTCATGTCATTTTAACTACACGTGAAGGAGGAACAGTCTCATCAGATGAGGCCCTCCTCAAATACACCTTCTACAGTCTACAAACCTCCTTCATCCACACTCATCTTGCTCTCCTCTCCTGGTGGTTAGGAATCACCAAGGTCAGTGAGTCCACCCTGTGTCTTTAGATGCTCTTGGTCCCTCCATCATCCCAACCAAAGCAATGGTCCAAGGGCAGGAACTGTATTCATTTCCCAGATGAAGGAAGTGAGATTCAAAGAGGTTGAAACACTTAGCCAAGCATGTAACTATGGCTATATGGATATAACGTCACCAGAACCCATTTTGTCAAGGATGACGCCAGTTTATTGTCCTGGCACCTTTGGTGGTTACTGTTTCAGCTCTCAAGTGTTCCACTCTGGACAGTACATTCTTTGGACACCCACGCTGCTAGAGAGCAGTAGAGAAAGAAATGACAGATCAGTGTGACTGATTTCAAAGCCAGGGCTTTTCTGTTATCCTAGGCTACCTTAGAATTTCAAAATTATGAAGTTGAGAAGATTTATTCTCAGCAATCTATTCATCCAGCAAACATTTACTAGGCACCACACCCCCTATGTGACAGACACGGAGCTGAAAGATGTAATTTAAAAAATGAATAGGGCACAGTTCCAAGTCTTTTTCTCATGTGGTTTAGTGAGAAGACAGACCACGTATGAATACTCATAGTCAGCGAAGGCTACGTAATTTACAGGACCCAGAGCAAAATGGAATAGAACAAAGTCCCTTGTTTAAAAAAATAAGTATCTCCAGATGGTGACAACAGGACACTAGCCAAGCATGGTGCTCAGGGTATTACAGAAATCTGAGTTACCTAGGATGATGACTGATCTCAAAGTGACTTCCTAGAAGAGGTGACGACTGGGCTGACCCTAGAAAATGAGGATATCTCCCCTAGATGGAGCTTCTGTTTTCTAGACCATATGGTATTGAGGGGAATGACGAAGCCATCATTTTGACTTAAATGTTAAGTCACCAGCAGTTTTCTGTGACTGTACATCCTAATAACCAACCACTGGAGCTGGGACACATGCTGAGGGGGGACATGGAGACGTGCTGTCTGACCTCCACTCAAGGACTCGTTGTCCAGCTGCTGGAAGTGCTGCCAATGGGCAGACTTAAACCACCAGCCCCTCTGGGGGCAGCCTCTATGCAGTGACCCATCCAGGTGGAGGCGTAAAGGCCTGGTCATTGGACGTGTCAGGACAACCCTGAAGAGCCATCTTCTCTTCAGAGCCCCCATGGGGACATCTAAGGTCACCTGGCTGGTGTTCCAGCTCAATCTCTTCTGATTCCACCAGTGGTGATATTACGGGTGCCCCTAATAAACATCCCAGCACTAAACTCCATCTGAGTGCATCCCAGAGAACCAATCGGCAACCAGTATAAAAAAAAAATCCCAGTTATTTGGGGAGGATTTTTCTTTGACAATTATTGGATATTTACATACTTGTAACATTTTTAAATCCCAAAATGGAATACAGAGAGGTGGAAACAAGGACTTTGTGTCATGTGGTCCCTCTTTGGCTCAAAATTCTTAAATTTGATAAGGATGAAAGCACAAATGCCACATGGTTTGTGAATGTTAATCTATGAATTTACTGAAATTTGAGGCAAACTTTTTTTTTTAAAAATTGTTTTTGAGGGATGATGAAGTCTGTAACTTTGTAATGGAGGATATAAAATGGGATAGACTAGAGATTTCTTTAAGAAAATAAGAGATACCAAGGGAACATTTCATGCAAAAATGGGCACAATAAACGACAGAAATGGTATGCACTTAACAGAAGCAGAAGATATTAAGAACAGGTGGCAAGAATACACCTGTGTAAAAAAGATCTTCATGACCCAGATAACCACGATGGTGTGGTCACTTAGCTAGAGCCAGACATCCTGGAATGAGAAGTCAAGTGGGCCTTAGGAAGCATCACTATGAACAAAGCTACTGGAGGTGATGGAATTCCAATTGAGCTGTTTCAGATCCTAAGATGATGCTGTAAAAGTGCTGCATTCAATATGCCAGCAAATTTGGAAAACTCAGCAGTGGCCACAGGACTGGAAAAGGTCAGTTTTCATTCCAATCCCCAAAAAAGGCAACACCAAAAAATGCTCAAACTACCGCACAATTGCACTCATCTCATATGCTAGCAAAGTAATGCTAGCCAGGCTTCTGCAAGCCAGGCTTCAACAATACGTGACCCATGAACTTTCAAATGTTCAAGCTGGATTTAGAAAAGGCAGAGGAACCAGAGAACAAACCACAAACATCCACCGGATCATCAAAAATGCAAGAGCTCCAGAAAAACATCTACTTCTGCTTTATTGACTACGTCAAAACCTTTGACTGTGTGGATCACAACAAATTGTAGCAAATTCTCAAAGAGATGGAATACCAGACCATCTGACCCGCCTCCTGAGAAATCTGTATGCAGGTCAAGAAGCAACAGTTAGAACTGGACATGGAACAACAGACTGGTTCCAAATCGGGAAAGGAGTATGTCAAGGCTGTATATTGTGACCCTGCTTATTTAACTTATATGCAGAATAGATCATACTAAGTGCTGGGCTGGAAAAAGCACAAGCTGGAATCAAGACTGCCCAGAGAAATATCAGTAATTTCAGATATGCAGATGACACCACCCTTATGGCAGAAAGTGAAGAACTAAAGAGCCTCTTTGACTAAAGTGAAAGAGGAGAGTGAAAAAGTTGGGTTAATGGCAAATAGAAGGGGAAACAATGGAAAGTGAGACTTTTGGCAGGCGGGGGGGGGCTCCAAAATCACTGCAGATGGTGACTGCAGCCACGAAACTAAAGACACATGCTCCTTGGAAGAAAAGCTATGACCAACCTAGACAGCATATTAAAAAGCACACATTACTTTGCAACAAAGGTCTAGTCAAAGCTCTGGTTTTTCCAGTAGTCACGTATGGATGTGAGAGTTGGACTATAGAGAAAGCTGAGCACCGAAGAATTGATGCTTTTGAACTGTGGTGTTGGAGAAGGCTCTTGAGAGTCCCTTGGACTGCAAGGAGATCCAACCAGTCCATTCTGAAGGAGATCAACCCTGGGGTTTCTTTGGAAGGAATGATACTAAAGCTGAAACTCCAGTACTTTGGCCATCTGATGCTAAGAACTGACTCATTGGAAAAGACCCTGATGCTGGGAAAAGATTGAAGGCAGAAGAAGACGACAGAGGATGAGATGGTTGGTTGGATACACCAACTTGATGGATAGGAGTTTGAGTAAACTCCAGGAGTTGGTGATGGACAGACAAGCCTGGTGTGCTGCAGTACGTGGGGTCCCAAAGAGACACAACTGAGCAACTGAACTGAACTATTTCCTTTAGTGACAATAAATGAACTTGGGAGAATTAGGTCATTTAGAGACTAAACTGGGTTGATTATACAAACATGGATTTTGGAATTTTGGATTTTGAATTTGAACTTTCTCGGTTTTCCTCATTCCAAGTGAAAGAGTTCCTTGCTTTTAATAAAAGTTCATCCATTCCCTGAAATACATTAGTGAAATTACAAAGAAATTTTCTCTTGAGACGTGGTATCCACAATGTCATACACATTTCTAGGTAAAGACGTATTGAGAAAACACTACAAAATAGAATCATAGTGAAAGCTTGACTTACAAACCCAGGTCCTAAATGTAACACACTCAAGTCCGAAGATTATGAACACCATCAAACGTCATCAAACATCATCAAACATGAAACAAATACTCAGATTTGAGAAGAGAGTCTTCTAACATCTCTAGATAAACTATCTGAAAGAAAAACCCAGATTTTCATCAATTTACATAAGGTCATATGTACCTTATGTAAAGGTACATATTAACATTTAACTCACCAGATCATCATAATACTGTCTAAATCACTGCATTGTGGAATTGACTTCAATTGTTTCTTCAGAAAACACATTTATGCTGTTATTGAAAGCAGTTAGCATTAGACTGACGTGCTTGTATCTTTCCTACTAGCGGAGATTAAAAAGGAGGGTGGGAGGAAACTTTTGGAGGTGATCTATATATGTTTATGACACAGATGATGAGGTTGATCTCTGAGTGTGTACTATCTTCAACTCTTCAAGTTGTTTCCATTAAATATGTACAACTTTTGCTGTGTCAATCATACCTCAATAAAGTGGTTAAAAAAAAAATCTAGAACCATTTGGACAGAACTGGAGAGATGAAGTAGGATTTATTTTGGTTGTTTAGACAAGATACAGACCTTATACCAAGAGCTTCACATGAAGCCATTTGCTATGGGCTAGAAGACAACCCTTGTGCAGAGTTCATATTTTAACAACTCAGGAAAAAGAACTCCTCAGGTATAGATTATTCACCTTTAAATGACCAGACCGTTGCATCTGAACAAGATCCTACAAGAAAAATGGGGCCGAGAACTTTCTTCTTAGTTAACTCAATTGTGAATTATGACACGCAACAGAGAAGTGAGGAAAATAAGTGAAGAGAACAACCAATACCCACCTAAGCGCCGCCCCCAACAAGAGAATATTTTAAGTAACTCAGAAGCTGACTTTGAACACTATGATTTGATTGTAACTATGTGTGAACCTTGTGTAAAAAGAATCATACATTTTCTTTGGGGTCAGGCTTAAGTTTGTATTGCACCCGTGTGGTTGATTTTCAACTGCTATCATTGCTGGGGGATATTCTATTACATCACAGCCCATTTTCCTTCTGCTGTTGATGAGCATGTGGATAATGTCTAGTTTGTGGCTACTAGGAACTAGGTTTCTAAGAATATCCTTGAACGAGTGTGTATGTTTGGAGCAGAATTAATGGATTTGAGGGCACGCAGTATGAGTAAATGCTGTTAAATTGTTTTCCAAAGTTTTTTGTCAACATATACTTTTTGCACATGCAGCAGTGCATGAGTTCCCACTGCTTCATTGGCACTCAATTCTTATTCCCAACCTTTTTAATTTAGCTCTCTACTGGGTGTTTAGTGGTATCTCGAGGTTTTCATTTGCATTTCCTTGGTAACTAATGAGACTGAGCCCTTTTGCAGTTCTTGGCCATTTGGATATTCTCTTCTGTGAAGGGGCTATTTGAGTCTCTTGTCCATTTCTCTAATTGGGCTTTCTGTGTTTTTCTTAATGAGTTTTAGGAGTTCTTTATTTCGTGTTACTGGTTCTCAGATGTTGGACTGCATCACAATCACCCTTAGGCCTTGTTAAGGCAACTGGGGACCACTGGTCCCCATCACTAGTCTTTCTGATTCAGTACATACGGGACACAAGAATCAGCATTTCTAACAAGTTCCCAGGTGATGCTGCTGTTGCTGGCCTAATGACCACACTTTGAGAACATATATCCTGTAGGCGCTTTAAATGTAGCAGCAATAGAGGTTTCTTGTTAGTTTGGGGGCAAAAACCAAAACCCCCAAAATTAGAACTGGACATGGAACAACAGACTGGTTCCAAATCGGGAAAGGAGTATGTCAAGGCTGTATATTGTGATCCTGCTTATTTAACTTATATGCAGAATAGATCATACTAAGTGCTGGGCTGGAAAAAGCACAAGCTGGAATCAAGACTGCCCAGAGAAATATCAGTAATTTCAGATATGCAGATGACACCACCCTTATGGCAGAAAGTGAAGAACTAAAGAGCCTCTTTGACTAAAGTGAAAGAGGAGAGTGAAAAAGTTGGGTTAATGGCAAATAGAAGGGGAAACAATGGAAAGTGAGACTTTTGGCAGGCGGGGGGGGGCTCCAAAATCACTGCAGATGGTGACTGCAGCCACGAAACTAAAGACACATGCTCCTTGGAAGAAAAGCTATGACCAACCTAGACAGCATATTAAAAAGCACACATTACTTTGCAACAAAGGTCTAGTCAAAGCTCTGGTTTTTCCAGTAGTCACGTATGGATGTGAGAGTTGGACTATAGAGAAAGCTGAGCACCGAAGAATTGATGCTTTTGAACTGTGGTGACAAAATCACTGCAGATGGTGACTGCAGCCACGAAACTAAAGACACATGCTCCTTGGAAGAAAAGCTATGACCAACCTAGACAGCATATTAAAAAGCACACATTACTTTGCAACAAAGGTCTAGTCAAAGCTCTGGTTTTTCCAGTAGTCACGTATGGATGTGAGAGTTGGACTATAGAGAAAGCTGAGCACCGAAGAATTGATGCTTTTGAACTGTGGTGTTGGAGAAGGCTCTTGAGAGTCCCTTGGACTGCAAGGAGATCCAACCAGTCCATTCTGAAGGAGATCAACCCTGGGGTTTCTTTGGAAGGAATGATGCTAAAGCTGAAACTCCAGTACTTTGGCCATCTGATGCTAAGAACTGACTCATTGGAAAAGACCCTGATGCTGGGAAAGATTGAAGGCAGAAGGGGACGACAGAGGATGAGATGGTTGGATGGCATCACCAACTTGATGGATAGGAGTTTGAGTAAACTCCGGGAGTTGGTGATGGACAGATAAGCCTGGTGTGCTGCAGTACGTGGGGTCCCAAAGAGTCAGACACAACTGAGCAACTGAACTGAACTATTTCCTTTAGTGACAATAAATGAACTTGGGAGAATTAGGTCATTTAGAGACTAAACTGGGTTGATTATACAAACATGGATTTTGGAATTTTGGATTTTGAATTTGAACTTTCTCGGTTTTCCTCATTCCAAGTGAAAGAGTTCCTTGCTTTTAATAAAAGTTCATCCATTCCCTGAAATACATTAGTGAAATTACAAAGAAATTTTCTCTTGAGACGTGGTATCCACAATGTCATACACATTTCTAGGTAAAGACGTATTGAGAAAACACTACAAAATAGAATCATAGTGAAAGCTTGACTTACAAACCCAGGTCCTAAATGTAACACACTCAAGTCCGAAGATTATGAACACCATCAAACGTCATCAAACATCATCAAACATGAAACAAATACTCAGATTTGAGAAGAGAGTCTTCTAACATCTCTAGATAAACTATCTGAAAGAAAAACCCAGATTTTCATCAATTTACATAAGGTCATATGTACCTTATGTAAAGGTACATATTAACATTTAACTCACCAGATCATCATAATACTGTCTAAATCACTGCATTGTGGAATTGACTTCAATTGTTTCTTCAGAAAACACATTTATGCTGTTATTGAAAGCAGTTAGCATTAGACTGACGTGCTTGTATCTTTCCTACTAGTGGAGATTAAAAAGGAGGGTGGGAGGAAACTTTTGGAGGTGATCTATATATGTTTATGACACAGATGATGAGGTTGATCTCTGAGTGTGTACTATCTTCAACTCTTCAAGTTGTTTCCATTAAATATGTACAACTTTTGCTATGTCAATCATACCTCAATAAAGTGGTTAAAAAAAAAATCTAGAACCATTTGGACAGAACTGGAGAGATGAAGTAGGATTTATTTTGGTTGTTTAGACAAGATACAGACCTTATACCAAGAGCTTCACATGAAGCCATTTGCTATGGGCTAGAAGACAACCCTTGTGCAGAGTTCATATTTTAACAACTCAGGAAAAAGAACTCCTCAGGTATAGATTATTCACCTTTAAATGACCAGACCGTTGCATTTGAACAAGATCCTACAAGAAAAATGGGGCCGAGAACTTTCTTCTTAGTTAACTCAATTGTGAATTATGACACGCAACAGAGAAGTGAGGAAAATAAGTGAAGAGAACAACCAATACCCACCTAAGCGCCGCCCCCAACAAGAGAATATTTTAAGTAACTCAGAAGCTGACTTTGAACACTATGATTTGATTGTAACTATGTGTGAACCTTGTGTAAAAAGAATCATACATTTTCTTTGGGGTCAGGCTTAAGTTTGTATTGCACCTGTGTGGTTGATTTTCAACTGCTATCATTGCTGGGGGATATTCTATTACATCACAGCCCATTTTCCTTCTGCTGTTGATGAGCATGTGGATAATGTCTAGTTTGTGGCTACTAGGAACTAGGTTTCTAAGAATATCCTTGAACGAGTGTGTATGTTTGGAGCAGAATTAATGGATTTGAGGGCACGCAGTATGAGTAAATGCTGTTAAATTGTTTTCCAAAGTTTTTTGTCAACATATACTTTTTGCACATGCAGCAGTGCATGAGTTCCCACTGCTTCATTGGCACTCAATTCTTATTCCCAACCTTTTTAATTTAGCTCTCTACTGGGTGTTTAGTGGTATCTCGAGGTTTTCATTTGCATTTCCTTGGTAACTAATGAGACTGAGCCCTTTTGCAGTTCTTGGCCATTTGGATATTCTCTTCTGTGAAGGGGCTATTTGAGTCTCTTGTCCATTTCTCTAATTGGGCTTTCTGTGTTTTTCTTAATGAGTTTTAGGAGTTCTTTATTTCGTGTTACTGGTTCTCAGATGTTGGACTGCATCACAATCACCCTTAGGCCTTGTTAAGGCAACTGGGGACCACTGGTCCCCATCACTAGTCTTTCTGATTCAGTACATACGGGACACAAGAATCAGCATTTCTAACAAGTTCCCAGGTGATGCTGCTGTTGCTGGCCTAATGACCACACTTTGAGAACATATATCCTGTAGGCGCTTTAAATGTAGCAGCAATAGAGGTTTCTTGTTAGTTTGGGGGCAAAAACCAAAACCCCCAAACTCCAACAATTTAATACTTGATTCAAGTATTGAATCAATACTTGATTCAATTCAATACTTGATCCTGGGACATAAGCTATGAATTTCCCTTAATGGAAAGGGTACAGCTGGGCTTACTTCAGTAGCACCTGTTTAAATCAGTGACACCCACCTCTCTGCATAAAGCATCTGGTGTACCTTTAACCTAGAAGAGCTGGGAATGGATCTCAAGGAAACACACTAGCTTTCAACAGGAAGGACATGGGTCAGACCTCTAAAAACGGAAACACAGATCTTTGGAGATGAAAACATTTATTTCAACTAAATTTTGTTTCATTGAAAAAGTCTATAATGCCATTAAAAAAGAAATAAAATAGAAACATTGAACTGCCTTTAAAGATTAAAAAAAAACACCTCTAAAGACCAAATAAACATATATTTCAAATATTTCCACTATTTTAACAAACCTCAATATTATCCTTGTTGTCATTTCAGTCTCCTGAAATAAGAACCATGACTACTACATAATTATTGGACTAAACATTAACTGTATTATTTCTAAATACAAACTACACTCAATGTATTTGGGTAGTTTGCTGAGTATGTGGTTTTTAAGGCTTGATTNAAAAAAACACCTCTAAAGACCAAATAAACATATATTTCAAATATTTCCACTATTTTAACAAACCTCAATATTATCCTTGTTGTCATTTCAGTCTCCTGAAATAAGAACCATGACTACTACATAATTATTGGACTAAACATTAACTGTATTATTTCTAAATACAAACTACACTCAATGTATTTGGGTAGTTTGCTGAGTATGTGGTTTTTAAGGCTTGATTCTATGAAATATCTATTTCTCTCTGGTAAAGAGTCCAAATACCAGCTATCAGAAGGCATATATATATATATATATATATATATATATATATATATAAACATATGCAATTTGAGGGTGGTTATTGAGAGGTCATGAAAATACACTTAAAACCAGGGCAGTAACTTTAGTAACTTGAACTTAACACACCATAGCCACCACCATGAAGAAAAGCTAAGGACCTACAGCTCAAATCGAGTACTGCAGGCCCTGGAAGTATTGTGGTTTGTTGATCTACTGACCTGAAAGACCTAGACAAAGTGCAATTAGTGGTCAGAAGTAAACTAACCTGGGCAGGCTCATGAACGTGAACCTTCCTGACCCATCCTGAGAACACAGGGCATAAACACAGTCAATACAGGCAACAGCTTCCTATTTTTCTCACTTTCTAGTTCTCTCTTTCTATCCTGTTTAGATAGGATTTCAGTGATGGCTAAACCAAAAGGCTTATGTCAGCAGAGGGTCAGTCGTCACGAGAAAGCCAGATGAAATCACCACTACATACTCAGGAATTTCAGTTAGCAGCATGGCCCTTTTGAAATACCACCAAGCTGAAGCAAAAACTGCAACAGGTATATCAAGTCAGAGCCATGGACTCTAGAAGCTGATCAATGATCACTCACCCGTCTATCATTATCAAATGCCCATAGAATGGCAACTTTCTGAAAGCATTCCTCTCTCTTCCATCTCTTTTAGAAGATATAATGAAATACTGACCTTCATATATTTGAACCATTTATCTTGGGGGATGGGGAGGAGGGGCCCTCCTACGTAATGCCTCCTATTGTAATTTCAACTAAAGTGTATTTTGTTTTCTCTATTTTGTACTAGCTTAACTAGAGGTCTTTGGTGGGGAATAGGGGATCCTACTTATGTTAAAGAAAGTGGTAAGGCAAAATGGCAACTTTCACAGAGTCTTCAAGTAAACAGAATCCCTGATATAACTGGAAAGGAATATGTAATTTGGGGACAGTAAAAAACATCTATGACAACTCTGTCTTACACCTTAGAAAATGTGCTTTGGCCCTGGAGTCTCTTTAAGGCACGAAACCTGGTAGACAGCGTTTATTGGTGGCCTGTACCTCTGATTTAGATAAGACAAAAATACTATTAACATATAAATAACAATAATAATTTTGTTAAGAGCCTGAAACCACTGGGTGAAGTTGCAGGAAAAAAAACCCAAATAGACTAACATATTCTATGTGTAAATATCTGCTGCTGATATAAAAATAAGTAAAATGTAGTTTACACAGTGCAAAAACTATTGGAAAAATGCCTCCGGAACAGACTTGATGTCATGGTAGAATCACAGTGCTGTCTCAAAAATCGTTAAGGCTGAGGGCTGTCCACTGGAAGCGTTCATAACCACATGGCCATTGTGAGTAATATCTGGATAATTCCTCTTGAAGTACACCTAAAAAAAAGGACAGGTATAAAAACATGCTTAAAAGTTTTCAAGTCCTCCTCCTTAAGGTAGTGCATTTCTCTGTCCACTTTTCATAGGAAGCAATCATATCACTAGTGGAGACACAATATTAAAAACCAGGGATGTATTTATTCTATGGAGGAAGTAGTCCCCATTAAAATCCTCAGTGGGGCTGGGCTTAATGCCAAACAACCTGTAGATCCACTACAGTTCTGATCATTCTGATCCACAGATATGCTTTATCAGTACATTAAACTGATAAGCAAAATCATCTTACTGACTCAAAGCCTGGAGATAAATTAAAAACAGGGTGACAAAGAGGCTGGGAAATCTAGCGTCTGCACGAGGCTTTCTCATTTTCACACATAAAATGAGCACAATCGATTTGGATGTTAATATCAGGTTGTAATCTCTATACTTTATAAACTCTGATTGACAAGCATTGAAACGCTGGCGTATATGTATGAAATATCCTGGCGTTTAATTTGTGCGGCAAAGCAGTTATAGGGCCTATAGAAATGTGATCTGTGGATAGTGGGTCCCAAGAATGAAAAGAGAATCAAAAGCTTTAACAATGACTCAACCAAGCAACTTCTCTAAAACGTAAGATGATACCAAATAATACGACAGTTCTTTGCCAGGCCTTTGAGTTCTTGAATTCTACCAATTTCTAGCTGAACTGGAAGAGATACAGGTTTTCTGATAAATGTATAATCAGAACACAAAGGAAATGAAATGCTGTCAAGTTTCTCTGTTCCACAATCATCACTTTTTAGTAGCTGTATCGTATCTTGGTTCCTTGACGGATACACATAACAAAATGAAATAATGTCAAGACTTGTGAGCTCTTATCTCCAAATGTGTTTAGGTGGAAAAGGGCTTCAAAAGTAATTTTTTTTTCCTCCAAGGAACAATGTGAAAAGTTTTGTTTAAGTCTTTAAAACAGAAAATGCACCATCTATCTGAGGCTGACTTGTCACGTGCTGGGTTGCTTAGACACATGATTCTTACAAAACCTCACTCTAAGTCCATTTGTGGATGCTGTCAACAAAGTTATCACGAGAGATAGTAGGCTTCATAGTTGAAACAGAAAAGCTCTGAGACACCTACTTTCTTATTAGGTGTACTTTCTTTTCTCTTATTGCCTGCATACTTGCTAATCTCAAAACCACACTGCATATGAAATGCTGTATATTAAAATGTCACTTGAGGAGAAAAATAAGAAATTCTCCAACAATGCTTGGACCCCACTGGGTAAAATCTGAAGCTATTTCCATTATAATTTAAGCATTGAAAAGTAAGGGTCTTGCAGGGGGGTGGCGCACTGCATTTCATCTTCCTCCTCAATTTTTAAAAAAATTGCCATACTTGAGTTGTTATATACTTATGTACCATACTGTTAGTGAAACTAAAAGCAGTGCTCCCTCAAAGGAAATTAGTTTCAGTTTCTAATGCTTGGTACACCACCCCATCAACAGGTTCTTTTCTCCATACCACTTGTCAATGTCATTTTTTATTAAAAAATTTTATTATCAGCAAGTTTTAACCAACATGGTCTTCATTTCATGGTCTAAAATACTTGAAACTAAATGAAAAGAAGCTGCCTGTGTGCATAACCTCCTTGATTTGACCTTTCTCGCATCTGTTACCCTGGTGGAGCCCACATTCACAGTAGGAGTGAGAGAAGGCATCTTTTCCACAGGGTGGGCTATGAAGGGAGTTGAGATGATTGAACGCTTGTTAGCAGAGTCCTCATGGATGGGCTGAGCCTGGGATGGAAAAGCCCAGTCTCACCTCTCTCTCCTGGGGCCACTGTTGACCCTGGAAAAATCACTTAAGCTCTCTCCCCATCGGCTGCCTGATTTGTGAAATGAGACAACTATCTACCTCATATGAACTAATTGATGGCTACAAACTGCAGGATGAAAACAGGGTGAGCTAAATGTCGGGCGTGATTACGATGGCGCTCAGAGACAGGGGCCCTTAGCCCACGGAAAGTAGCAGCATCATCTGGTCTGAACAATGAAAACAAAACATCTAGGAGTCCCTTGGTGAATCTTTTGATTTTATCGTTACAGTGGGGCAGGCTTGCAGTTAATACACAGTTGAATCAATAAATATAGTAACCCAAGAGGCAGTAATCCAGGGCTTCCCTCATAGTTCAGCTGGTAAAGGATTCTCCTGCAATGCAGGAGATTCTGGTTCAATTCCTGGGTTTTGAAGATCCCCTGGAGAAGGGAAAGGCTACCCACTCCAATATTCTTAGGCTTCCCTGGTGGCTCAGAAGGTAAAGAATCTGCTTTCGATACAGGAGACCTGGGCTCGATTCCTGGGTTTTGAAGATCCCCTGGAGAAGGGAAAGGCTACCCACTCCAGTATTGTAACCTGGAGAATTCCATGGACTGTATGGTCCATGGGGTCGCAAAGAGTCGGACACAACTGAACGACTTTCACTTTCAGGAGGCAGAAAGGTAATTAAAAGACTTAACACTTTCTAACCTGTGACTTTGAGAAGTTACTTGGGCCCTTCTGCCTCAATTTCTTGATCTGAAGAAAAATACTACCAGCTTAAAATGGTTTTAATTAAGATTAAAAAGACACAATGCCAAAAAAGTTCAAATTCAGGCAAGCAAAACGTAAGACCAGTGAGTGTTGGGTTTCTTGAGACTTTTCATGTCCTACTCCGGTTTGGTTCATTATAGATCCTCCAATGTAGGCTGAAACAGTATTTCAACTCCAACTTGTAAACAAAGCTGTAACCTCTCCCATGCATGGCTAAAGGTCAGCAATGGATGGTTCAAAATATAGAGTTATGAGTCAAGACTGTCCATTCATTCTCACTGAACTGCACGGCCCTAGTTTAACCTCAGCCACCCTCTAACTCCTCATCTTTAAATCGTCTAATGTTAGTACACTCTCTGGCAGGTGTATTATCAAAGTTATCTGGAGAATTAGAGATTTCTTCTTTTCATTTAACAGAATTTTGGATTTCCTCTCTTATCCTCTCAGAAATCACTCTCAGAAGCAAAGACACTGGAGATTAATAAGTAAGCCCAATATATGATGAAATCAGGAATGATTTGAAATCACAAATGACAAAATATCTGAATGAACTGCCTTATGCAACTAGACCCAGTGGGCTGCAGCCAGCCAGACAGAAGGTACCTAAAGAGAGCAGATCTGAGAACTGATGCAACATCAGATCTCCAACCGCCTGGTGAATCCCAAGGTGTGAATGAGGAAACAGAGAATCGCTGTCTTTGCCTAAAGCATGTCCTAGGTGAGGTCGAGGACAAGAGAGATTCTGAACTGCAATCAGCACTGTAGCTGCCCACCTCCATAGGCTGGGGAAACGTTCAGGCTGAATAACTAGGCATTCTCAGTTTCTCTCTAGCACACACATGCTCAGCCTTAATCTGGGTCATGGGGAGTGCTTCTATGTTGAAAGCAGAGGGAATTCCCTTAAGTCTGAAACGATGCACTAGTCACAACTATCCAGCAAATATATGGTCTTAAAATAACAGAATTAAAAAGTGAGTAGTAAGAATGATAATAAAAAGGTAATACAGTTTGTAAAACAAAAAAAAAAAAAAGGAAAAGGAATAGGATAAGCACATGATGGATGAAAGAAATACTCACTGAACAGACAAATATTATGAAAAAAATAATACATTGAAAGAAAATGTAGTAGGATAATCAACCTGTAAACAACAGAGATCTGAGTACAAGGAAACGTGCAATAGTAACAAAAGATGAAACATGACAAAGTGAAAGGGAAGATAAAGTAGTGAATGGAAAATTGGGGCTCTGTAACAACCTAGAGGGGTGGGAGGGAGGCTCAAGAGGGAGGAGACCTACGGATACCTATGGCTCATTCATGTTGATACTCTGGAGAAACCAACACAATACGGTAAAGCAATTAACCTTCAATTAAAAATAAGTTTAGAAAGAGAAACCAAAAAAAACAAAGAAAAAGAAAAACCATACGTACTTTTTAGCCATTGAAAGAATGAGATAACTATACTCATAGTAATAGTAAGTGAAAAAAGGAACAGCTAGCACTGCGCTTAAACACAGGAAGGGCACATAGGCACAAATTCTTCCTGGTACACAGAACAAGTCAATAGAATAGTCAAAAATGGTACTGGGGCTCCACCCTGGGGGAGGGGCCCTGTAATGACAGGAACGGTAAAGTGACTTTAATTTATGAAGTGATTTTATAAATAAAATTTTAAAACGTAAGATTTTTGAATTTTGTAGCATTAGATATATCATTTCTTTAAAAACTGATTATTAAAAATAAAATTTAATTATTTTCTGATGCTACTCAGAAGAACTGTGGGCACATGTTCTTACTGTTGGGAGGTAAGGGTTCAATATCCATCCTTTTTAAAGGTGATCCCACTTTTATATTACAAAACATTCTATATTCTCAAAGCGCTTAAACATCTGCTCTCTCATCTGATCCCTGTAATAAGGGAAGAAGCCGGCAAGGCTGTAACCCCTGCCCTACACCTGAGGCTCAGAGACCTTGGGGGACACAAGGCTACATGGCTGCTAAGTGACAACTCCATCTGTTCAGACTGGTCCAGGATCCTAGATTTAGGATATGCCGTTTCATAACTTTTGGGTTGTATCTGGTGATAACATGAATAGATGAAATGAAATTTGTTACATACTGGGAACACAGAAACTTACAAAAAACAAAATGAGAAAACAAAACAAAAACAGACCCTCAATCAGGTCTGCTTCATCACAGAAGAAAATGAATGACAGGCAATAATCCTTTCATAAGATGATGAACTGGGTCCTCTCCAGTTTTACATGTTGCAGTCCTAAATCCACCAGTCCCCCAGAATGTCATTTTATTTGGAGACAGGGTCTTTAAAGGGGTGACTCAGTGATAATGAAGTCATACAGGTGGGTCCTAATCTAACAGACTGTAGTCCTTCTAAGAAGAGGCGATCAGGACACAGGCACACAGAGGGAAGACCATGTGAGACAGAGAGACAAGACGGCCTCCCCAAACCAAGGAGAGAGACCACAGGGGAAGCCTTGACCTCAGACTTCCAGCCCCCAGGGCTCTGAGAAATAAATTTCTGTTAAGTTGCCTACTCTGTGCTTCTCCTATGGCAACCCTAGCAAACTAATGCACCACTCAACTTTATGTAGCTAACAGGTACTTTCTTTAGTATTTCATGGATCATCTAAAAGCGTCCATCAGACAGTGATTCAGCTCGCCGGTACCAACATTTTCAGATAATCAACAACGAAGTCAAGAAAACGTGACTTGGAAGAACCCTTCCGCAGATGTTGAGTTTTGTTTTCAAATGAATGAACTCTGTCAGAGTAAAAAGCTTGTTGACTCAGCCTAATCCTCCTGGTGTAACAGCTCTGAAGTGTGCACTGATTTCTGATGCTTTCACATATTAAAAGCTGACAATCTGACAGCCTGTTCTCTTACGAGGACCAGGTATATATGCAGAAATGATGTCAAGAAAATACTCAACTGGGATGGGAATCAGGATATGTATTTATGTCTTTCTGTAGAAAGTGAAAGAAAGTGAGATTTCTGGCTGTTCTGTGAAGAGATTACACAGGGAATCGCAGGATGATGGGATCTTAGCAGGAAGTTCTAACTGGGAGACACTCTAGTGGATGAAAGTGTTTCGTGACGTGAAACTTCAGGGATAAGAAAATATAGCGCTCTGAGTACAGCTTCTCTATATCTGCATACAATATAAATAATTAGGAAAAGTTCAGAACAGAGTCTCTGTTGTTCCCAAACTCTTTAGCCAGCTTGGTGACCCTGCCCAGGTACTGGTCTTCATTTCCAAGAGGATGAATGAGATAAAATAATGACAAGAGAACTCAGTCCACAGTGTGAAGGCATTGTGAATCCTGACTTATCCTGATGACAGTTTCATCTTCTAGCAGGAAAAGGAAGCATAGGGTGGGGAGGTAGTGGGTGGGTGGGGGGTGGCAGGGCAAATGGACCTAATTCTAAACACTGAAGAATCAGGAAGAAAGTGACATACCATGGAGGAGTTTCCCTTACAGATTAGAAAATAGAAGTGATCCACACATTTCCCTGCTAAATCTTTCTAGATTGATAAACAACATACCATTTTTTTTCTCCTCCAACACTCAAACTTCCAGGATATTCCTCAACAGCACTTGCATCATGAATGTGCTAAGCACCAATCAGAAGGAATGTAAAGGGTCTGCAAAATGAGACTATTCTGTGTTCCCTGAGAATCTGAACCCAGAGTCCCAACGTGTGGCCAGTTCAATCCGAAATCTCACTTGTGTGCGCACATCCTGACCCCTCCCCCACCTCGCTGTAGGTTTTCAGCAGCCCCGTCTTCCACCTCAAAAGCATCCTTAAGACCTAGTCATGAAGCTTTGTCTCTGGAGGCTTGTAATTGAAAAGGGCACAGAGTGCTTGTTACCAGACCCCTGGTGCCAGAGCATTTGAGGAGTGAACCTTGGAGACGAACTTTAATTACAACTCCCCGCAGTGGGCTCACCTGTTTTGCTGTTTCAGTGAGGGCAGCGGCCTCGGCCTTGCCCAGTTGTTGCACCATCTTGTAAAACAGGCTGTCTCTATTCTGCAGCAAAACATACGGCTCATCATATTCTTTCAGTCTCCCTGAATCCAAAACCTGTAGATCAGCAGAAAGAAAGCATTAGCACACAATGTTTTGCAGTAACGTGTTATAATGCGGACAATATTTCGGAAAGGGGTAGGACAGGGAGAACAGAGAATCTATTTGGGTGGTAGCAGTGGCTGGTGTTTAAACGGTTTGATTACCCTGTTTTACTAGGCAGACAAAGGCCTAACCCGACCTTTTATTATTATAATGTTAAAGGAAGAAAATGAAAGTTTCAGACTATGATTACTTGCACTCGGCATATTATATTCTGCCCCGTGGGGTTGTTATCATTAGTAAGTGCTTTTAGCTCTCAGACTCTGAGCTTTGAAGGCTGTTTATACAGATACAGAGAACTGGGAAATTTCTTGATTCAAGAAAAATCAAACTCAATCTAGCTACAAAGTAGGTTGATGCCATATAAACTGATGGCAGTGACCTGACAGCAAATTAATTAACTCCATGTTGGTTTCACAGAACCCGAGCAACGTTGGGGGACAAAAAAGCAAATGCTTCTGGAATTTCTTTGGGTTCGTGGAATATTTCAGTTGCTGACTTTGGCGGTAGCTTATTGCTCTGGGTGAAAGGCTGGCAAAAAGAGCTGCTACCTCAACAGCTTTAGCTGAATTGCTCAGCACAGAAACAAATCTCTAGAAATCCAGTTTTCTCTTTGGATGAGACTAAAGAAGCAATTAAGAAACTGAGCTAGAAATTCCAGTGATCACTGCAGGCACAGCACAGGAGGACAAGCCACTCTGAATTCCCGAGCATCTGAATTTGTTGTCGCAAATTATCTCCTTGCTTCTTGTTCTTTCTTCAGCTGCCGGCCTTCGGGCATTTCACTGCTCATTAATATGTCCACTAATTAGAAACTGAAAGGTAGAGGAAGGGGCTGTTAACTCTGCCTTTCTGCTTATTAGTGGCTTTGCTTAATGGTTTCAGAGGGAAGGAAGAGTCTGAAGCCACTGGCCCAAATGACGTACCTAGGAAAACAGTTCTGATGTTAAGTGGTACTTAGTTCTTCATTTAGGTCATATTTAGAGTAAATGCATCTTTGGAGAATACGCTGAGATGCTAAGCAGGACACAGGTTTTTTTTTCCACATCTAGGTATTGCAGTTAACTCTGTCCCAGGGTATTTAATTGCAAACATTTTATTAAGTCTCATAAAGGCCATTTCCCTGTTAAACTTTTGTTTACTACTGGGAATCTTTGCTAAGAGCAGGCCTCACAAAAGAGTTCAAAAATAAATGAATCTGTTACATCTACATAATTATTCAAATGTCCTATAATTTGACATGCCAATTTATATGCCGTGAATGTGTAATTTTACTTAAGTATAGCGTTATAGAGCATAACCATTCTTCCTGCTGTTGAAGAAAAAAAATGCAATTTTAAAACATAGGTCTCTCTCACGCCAGAGACATATCAAATTACTTCATCCAATGAAGAGCTTCACATTCTTCAAATCCACAACTTTTAAAAATCACTACCTCAGCATTGGTAGAAATGAGTTCTCTGGCTATAAAAAATATTTATTTTTCAATGGAAATCACTAACATTAATATTTTCCTAACTTTCTACTTTATTCAAATTTGAATGAATACTAAATCTTTCCATTTTCTTTCATATTGTCTAAAACACATGATGCCACTGAGATAGTAGTTCTCAGCACTGCTGAATATCTAAAAAAGGGAAAGGCAGACAAAAAGTAATAGGATTAACAATATAAAAGGCAGAAAGATCTACTTGACCCTTAAAAGTATTAGCAATGTAATGATCGTGCATAAGGGCAGTGACAAATCCAAGTGGACATGCGACAATGGTTCCTGGTTTTCAGTTACTAGGAAAACTTTACTAAAGCAAAGCTTGAATTGATGAAGAAAAGCAAAGAATATAAAAACCACAGGACTGCCTACAAACAGAAGAGGTGGGATCTGAGTTTATCGGCTCTTGTTTTTGGTCCTTCATTTTCCAAAAATTCTCTAACTGCAGACACTGAAAATATTTAACATGGGCAACGATACTGTTAGGCCAAGAGTAGATTTTCATATGCCAACTTTGCTCATGTTACCAGGAAGAATCTGGGGTGATCTCAAGACTGGAGTGTGTAAGGATTGGAGGGTAAAGCTGTGCTACTGGCTGAAGACAAAACAGGTCAAAGGCAACCAGCTAACCCTAAACAGTACAGGAAGGGGCCTTTAATGTAGAGAGAGTGCTGAGTTGTTGAAGAAAGAGGATTTCTCATTTGTCTGTCTTGCTCCACTGTTTTTCGACAACAGAGAAAGTAAGGAAGATTACATTAGCTGTCATTATGACTCCATCATGTTTAATAAACTTAAAATTGAGAGAACATCTTTGTAAAATAGAATTCTTAGCCTAACACATTAATGGTGCTTAATGAACCAAAACTGGGTAAATCCCTTTGGAGAGTCAACACATAAACAAAGCTATTAATTAGGTCACAGTTGTTTCCCAACAAGCCTTCTGCTTGATGTACTTATATTAAACAAAACCATATCCATCCGTCTTTGTGCGGAAGTATTCACCAGTGCAACAAAATGTGATTATTATACCGTAAGCGCTTGTAATTACATGACTTTTTGGTAACAAGACTGTTGGCTCTGCCCTTCATCAGCATCTGTCACTTCCCCAGCCCCTCCCCAACTGAGGCTGGCCGCCCGCTCTCTGGAGCAGTGGGCTTTGTAGCAGATTGACTTGTCTTTATGTCTATATTAAAGCTTTAGGAACACTTTCTGGAAAGGAATACTTTCTGCAAAGGATTCAGGTGTGGGCATCCCTCGGAGAATTCATTTTTAGGATGAATTCTCTGAATTCATTCTTTAGAATGAATTTCTAGAATGAATGAATTCATTTCTAGAACATCATGAAGATGTGAATATCACGATAAAGTGAGGCACTCAAATATTCTGGTTTCCCAGGGTGTATAGAAGTTATGTTCACACTACACTGTAGCCTAGCAAGCCTGCAATGGCATTCAGTCTGCCTTAATTTAAAAATATTTCATTGCCCAAAACCTGCTAACCATCATCAGGGCCTTCAGCAAGAGAGACTAATACCATCAAAGATCAGTGATCACAGATCACCGTAACAAATATGATAGTGAAAGTAGTGAATGTGAAATAGTGGTGAGAGTTACCAAAAGGTGACACAGAGATGGGGAGCAGTAAGCACATGCAATTGGAAAATGGACTCGATAGGCTTGCCACAGACCATCAATTTGTAAAAACTACAATATCTGCAAAGCACAGTTAAACAAAGTATGCCTCTATTTCTAAACCACACAAGAAAAAAACTATCTCAAAAATGAAAGCTTTGAGAAAGAACATTATTTATGGTGTTTCTTTTTTGCCAAATTGAAAAGTTGACTGGTAATCAGAAGTTCTAGAACAAAACACAAGGTTTAAATCTGGGGTGGGTGGAGCACAGAGGACAATACCCCACCTCTGAAGCTGCAGTATGCGCATCTCTTAGGGCCCATGAAGTCTAATCCTGCCGTGCCTACCACAGGAGTCAGCAACTGCCACCAGCTCAGACCAAGATGTAAGCAAGAGGCCAAGTAGACATTTTCCCATGGGACCTCCCATCACATCACTGATGACCCAACCAGGGAGCCCTAAACCGAAGGTCACCCAACACAGGAGTGGGAAGGGGAGTTCCACAGTCAAGGGCAAGGTCAACCACGGAAAACAAGTCCAGTTATTGCAAAGGTGAGAGGCTTCAAAGCCCATTCACCCAGATGGTCAGTCTCCACACCTAGACACCAATATTGACTCCTCTCTCTCTCTTTCTTCAGATCCCATGTTCAATCCATTACACAGTCCATTTGGCTCCATGTCCTTCTCGATCTCAAATCCAACCATCTCACCATTTCCACTGCTACCACCTTAGCCTAAACCACCAATTTTAGAGAGGGCAAAATTATGAGAGCAATGTCTGGAGATCTAACCTAGATAGTTGCTAACTAACATGATTAGCACCGTGTATCTTTTATTTTTCCATGCCTCCAATTCCTATGTAATAAGATTTCCTAAATTAAATGCTATTTGTTGAAATGCTTTGTTTTTCTCACTAGGCCTTTTCTCAAAGACTCCCCTCAGGAAATCTTGTGAATATTCCAAAAGCTGAGAAATTCTGCAACCTAACCTGACAACTTCTAGGCAGTCTAAATAAAAGGCAAATTTTGTGATTAAGGGAATCTAAAAATCCAGAAAAAAAAATCTGTGACATAGGGGAAATGACTGTATTCTTGAACGAACACTGAAATTTGAAGCCTTGCCTAGCATTTGAATTATTTTTCTGGTTTTCCATCTCAATAAAAAATACCAATTCAAATAAACTTTTAATATTAAAATATGAAGAATCTAAAAATCCAGAAAAAAAAAACTGTGACATAGGGGAAATGACTGTATTCTTGAACAAACACTGAAATTTGAAGCCTTGCCTAGCATTTGAATTATTTTTCTGGTTTTTCATCTCAATAAAAAATACCAATTCAAATAAACTTTTAATATTAAAATATGAAGTTACTAAATATATTATTTAATAGCACATTCTAAAAGTGTGAGTCCATACTTGAGTTACTGCCAAGAATAAGAGGAAAAACTAACTAATTGGACATTACTGTTTTACATGGAAAGATACATTGAAAAGTGCAACATAAATGGAAATAACTGAAATAACCCAGGAGAGCGTCTTACCATTATCTTATCACTATCAATGATAGTATTCAATCTGTGTGCTATGGTTAGCACCGTGCAGTGGGCAAATTTCTCACGGATTTTTTTTTGTATTAACTCATCGGTTCTAGAAAAAGAGAAGTTGAAGTTATTAGTTCAGTAAAGACAGAAAGAGCAGACTTCAGAAAAAAATTACCACATAATATTTTCTTAAGACTTTAAAAAATCAATACATTAAGACATAATCTTGCTCGTCAAAAACTGAGTAGAAAAAAGTTTCTTTAAAAGACTTTTTATAAAAAACAGTCTTCCTTAGAATCCTGAAACTATCAGGAGCTGGATTAGAAATCAACCTCTCTTAGGGTGCCTCATAACAACATTAACACACATTGGTTTCTTTCTCTGTTTTCTAAAATTAATGTGATTAAGAGACAAATGTGGGCAAAAGAGAGCACTCAGAACATTTCTCAGCAACATTACTTTGTTTTCCTTTTACCACATTTAAATTTCAGATTTCAATTTCACGGGCCAAAGCTCTGTACCTTGGATCCACATTGGCCGTGGCTTCGTCAATAATCAATATCCGATTTTTCCTGAGGATAGCCCTGGCAAGGCACACCAGTTGTCTCTGTCCAACACTAAAGTTTGATCCGGATTCTGCTAATTCGGTATCCATTTTACCAGGAAGATCTTCGATGGCTTCCTTCAGTTGCACCTGTGGATACAGAAAGAAGGACATTTTCCTAAAGGAACCGCTGCTAAAGGGGACAAGCCTCTGAGACATCAGTGCTTTGAGGTCATCAGGACTTCTTACATGTCTTACATGTCCAGCCAGGTGATGGGGAGAGCTCCTTCATATCAGCAAGGAAGGCAGTGCAGTCAGTGAAGGACACAAAGGTCTCAGTGACCCGTCCTGCCACAGGACACCTACTAGGAACCTCACCTGGGGACTACTTCAGAAAGTCTCTCAAAAACTGAAGCTATTTCTCTCAGTGTGATCTAAATGGGATCTTTATGGCTGACTCAAGTTTCCCAAACTGCATTCTGCAGTGGAGTCAGTACTCTACAGAGGAAAAAAAA
>SJYX01009703.1:0-43690 GCA_006410675.1 Oreotragus oreotragus | reverse complement strand
ACTGTTTTACATGGAAAGATACATTGAAAAGTGCAACATAAATGGAAATAACTGAAATAACCCAGGAGAGCGTCTTACCATTATCTTATCACTATCAATGATAGTATTCAATCTGTGTGCTATGGTTAGCACCGTGCAGTGGGCAAATTTCTCACGGATTTTTTTTTGTATTAACTCATCGGTTCTAGAAAAAAAGAAGTTGAAGTTATTAGTTCAGTAAAGACAGAAAGAGCAGACTTCAGAAAAAAATTACCACATAATATTTTCTTAAGACTTTTAAAAATCAATACATTAAGACATAATCTTGCTCGTCAAAAACTGAGTAGAAAAAAGTCTCTTTAAAAGACTTTTTATAAAACAATGTAAAACAGTCTTCCTTAGAAATTTCCTGAAACTATCAGGAGCTGGATTAGAAATCAACCTCTCTTAGGGTGCCTCATAACAACATTAACACACTTTGGTTTCTTTCTCTGTTTTCTAAAATTAATGTGATTAAGAGACAAATGTGGGCAAAAGAGAGCACTCAGAACATTTCTCAGCAACATTACTTTGTTTTCCTTTTACCACATTTAAATTTCAGATTTCAATTTCACGGGCCAAAGCTCTGTACCTTGGATCCACATTGGCCGTGGCTTCGTCAATAATCAATATCCGATTTTTCCTGAGGATAGCCCTGGCAAGGCACACCAGTTGTCTCTGTCCAACACTAAAGTTTGATCCGGATTCTGCTAATTCGGTATCCATTTTACCAGGAAGATCTTCGATGGCTTCCTTCAGTTGTACCTGTGGATACAGAAAGAAGGACATTTTCCTAAAGGAACCGCTGCTAAAGGGGACAAGCCTCTGAGACATCAGTGCTTTGAGGTCATCAGGACTTCTTACATGTCTTACATGTCCAGCCAGGTGATGGGGAGAGCTCCTTCATATCAGCAAGGAAGGCAGTGCAGTCAGTGAAGGACACAAAGGTCTCAGTGACCCGTCCTGCCACAGGACACCTACTAGGAACCTCACCTGGGGACTACTTCAGAAAGTCTCTCAAAAACTGAAGCTATTTCTCTCAGTGTGATCTAAATGGGATCTTTATGGCTGACTCAAGTTTCCCAAACTGCATTCTGCAGTGGAGTCAGTACTCTACAGAGGAAAAAAAAGTTTTAAATTCCTGCAGGAAGTATGGTTCTCTAAAGACATAATCCTATGAAGAATTCATTTTGGAAGGTCTGAAGGTTTAAAAAAAAAATTCAAACAATGACTAACTGTACAGCTGTAACCCTTAAGCCTACTCAGGGGGCTTCTTTCCCAAGTTTAACACTATACTCTGGGCCACTCAAGGCTGTTTAACTTCAGTATCATGAAAGTTTCACAGTGAATGAAAATCTTGTGAAACACAAGACACAACATTTTATTTCCCCAGCCTATGGGAGTGGATAGTGTTTAATCTATTGTTATAAGATTAACCAGTATTACAAAATTTAAAAAAAAAAAAAAAAAAAAAACTTTGCCAAAGATAATCTGCTTTCAGAAACTAGAATTACTGGCAGGAAATTGTGACACGTCAGAATCAAAATGCTCAGAGTCGAATCCCATCTGTGTAAATTGCAGATTTCAGAGCTTGGAAGAGCGACACTAAATGACAAAAGGTATAAATTCAAAACACAATGTGAACAATTGGTCACTGGGATTTGTACAACAATGACAAAAATACGATTTTTTTAAGGAAATAAGCCACACTTTTCTGAAATTAAAGAGATCAAGCAATTATTCAGTAACTATTAAATGCTTACTTTTTAAAAGCAAAAAACTGAGGCTAGGTCACATGAGGAATTAAGAATGTCTGTATCAAAAAAGCATGTCTGTATGGTTTAGAAAGCTAGAAAGAGTTTCTGCCGTAAGTAGCTTATCAACTTTACAACTAGGGCAAACATACAAAATAATTAGTATTAAAATATATAAACCATTAGTACCCTAACAGTCAAAATCTTTTTCATGCAAGGGTAAGCAAATTCAAGTAAGTGGTGGAAAGTCAAACACAAATAATAGAAAATCCTCTAGAAATGAACCTATCCATATAAAAACTGAGCAAAAGCACCAGGCTTCTTCTGTTACCTGTATTGATGTTGTAGCATTAAAATGACATGACTCCCAATAAATAATTATTATCACAATCCAAATGTGTGATTTACCATTCTGAAAAAAGTTTTCTGAAACTTCACAGCATTTTATTACCATGATTTCACTTATCTTTCAGTTAATAATCAAAAACTACTATTGCCGACACTGAGTAGATATTACCTGAGAAAAGAGGAATAAAATGAATGTTGCAGGGTTCAGTTCAGTTCAATTCAGTCGCTCAGTTGTGTCCGACTCTTTGCCACCTCATGGACTGCAGCACGCCAGGCCTCCCTGTCTGTCACCAACTCCCACAGTCCAACCAAACTCATGTCCATAGAGTAGGTAATACCATGCAACTATCTCATCCTCTGTTGTTCCTTTCTCCTCCTGCCTTTAACCTTTCCCAGCATCAGGGTCTTTTCAAATGAGTCAGCTCTTCGCGTCAGGTGACCAAAGTATTGGAGTTTCAGCTTCAACATCAGTCCTTCCAATGAACACCCAGGACTGGTCTCCTTTAGGATGGACTGGCTGGATCTCCTTGCAGTTCAAGGGACTCTCAAGAGTCTTCTCCAACACCACAATTCAAAAGCATCAATTCTTTGATGCTCAGCTTTCTTTATAGTCCAAATCTCACACTCATACATGACTACTGGAAAAACCATAGCCTTGACTAGATGGATCTTTGTTGGAAAATAAATGTCTCTGCTTTTTAATATGCTGTCTAGGTTGAGTCCCTGGTGGCTCAGAGGTTAAAGTGTCTGCCTTCAATGTGGGAGATACGGGTTCGATCCCTGGGTCGGGAAGATCCCCTGGAGAAGGAAATGGCAATCCACTCCAGTATTCTTGCCTGGAGAATCCCATGGACAGAGAAGCCTGGTAGGTTACAGTCCACGGGGTTGGAAAGAGTCGGACACGACTGAGCGACTTCACTTCACTTCACTAGGTTGGTCATAACCTTCCTTCCAAGGAGTATGTGTCTTTTAATTTCATGGCTACAATCACCATCTGCAGTGATTTTACAGCCCCAAAACATAAAGTCTGTCACTGTTTCCACTGTTTCCCCATCTATTTGCCATGAAGTGATGGGACTGGATGCCATGATCTTAGTTTTCTGAATGTTGAGCTTTAAGCCAACTTTTTCACACTCCTCTTTCACTGGGCACGAGGAAGCACAAGCTGGAATCAAGACTGCCAGGAGAAATATCAATAACCTCAGATATGCAGATGACACCACCCTTATGGCAGAAAGTGAAAAACTAGAGAGCCTCTTGATGAAAGTGAAAGAGGAGAGAGAAAAAGTAACAGGCCAAATTTGCCTGTTACTTCAGGTGTTTCTTGGCTTTTGCATTCCAGTCCCCTATAATGAAAAGGACATCTTTTGGGGGACAAAAGTCTTGTAGGTCTTCATAGAACTGTTCAACTTCAGCTTCTTCAACATTACTGGAAGAGGCATAGACTTGGATTACCACGACATTAAACGGTTTGCCTTGGAAACGAACAGAGATCATTCTGTCATTTTTGAGATTGTTTCCAAGTACTGCATTTTGGACTCTTGTTGACTATGAGGGCTATTCCATTTCTTCTAAGGGATTCTTGACCACAGTGTAGACAAAATGGTCATCTGAGTTAAATTCACCCATTCCAGTCGATTTTAGTTCTCTGATTCCTAAAATGTTGACATTCACTCTTACCATCTCCTGTTTGACCATTTCCAATTTGCCTTGATTCATGGACCTAACATTCCAGGTTCCTAGGCAATATTGCTCTTGACAGCATCAGATCTTGCTTCTATCACCAGTCACATAAACAACTGGGTGTTGTTTTTGCTTTGGCTCCATCTCTTCATTCTTTCTGGAGTTATTTCTCCACTGATCTCCAGTAGCATATTGCAGGGTAGTTAGGATATTAATTCACTAGGTCACTAGTAGAATTTGACCCCCTAATGTTAACTTCTAGTTCAGTGCTCTGCTAAGGACAAAACCATGTTATCTACTTGCTTTGGGTTCTAGGGAAAAAGCCAAAAAGTATGAGGCATTATACTGCTGGTTTTCATTATCAATCAATACACACATTTTAAATGCACCTATGTCATCAACATTCTCCTAGGAGGTAAATAAAGTCTGTTAAACTGATAGGCTCCCATTAATTACCTGCAATGCTATAAATGCACACACATAGGAACTGATGTTAACATGTTAATTACATTGCATAAATTACCTCTTCTAAGGCATTCCACAGTTCCTCATCTGAATGCTCATTGAAGGGATCCAGATTCTTCCTCATTGTTCCAGTGAATAAAACAGGTTCCTATATATACCAAAATAGGAACTGTTATTTCTGTAAACTATTTTTATCTTACACAAATGCTTACAGAAAATAATTTAAATTCAAACAAACCCAACATTCATTATAATCATTAATAACAAGGTTTTGAGATCTTTGCTGTGTCACGGGGGCATGAGGGCTTAGCTGCTCCAAGCCATATGGGATACTAGTTACTAAACTGCAGATCGAAACCACGTCCCCTGCATTGTAAGTCAGATTCTTTACCCCAGGCCCACCAGGGCAGTCCCAAGAGGTGTTTGTTTTGATGAAGTGATCTGCTTTTCATATTATACTCTGGAGTCATTACTTAAGCTAATCTATAGAATAAATTGGTTTTGAAAGACAAGACTTTTTGCAAGTGCCAGGTGGTCCAGTGGCCAAGACTCAGAGCTCCCAATTCAGGGGGTCAGGGTTCAATCCCTGGTCAGGGAACTGGAGTCTCACATGTTGCAACGAAGGCTCCTGTGTGCTGCAACAAAGGCACGGCACAGCCAAATCGAATAAATACTTTTTTTTTTTTTTTTTTACAAAAAGACAGACCTTCCTTCCTTCCTTGAGCAATAAAAGGTCCCACAGGACCAACACGTTTGGGAATGGTGGTTTGGGTGGTTCAGGAGAAAAGGAACGGGGACCCCATTTGAAGTTCAGTCACAGACTTCATAACAAGGGCCTCGCTCCACTGTCACTGCCTTCAACAACTTCTCTTTGGAAATCTTGTTGAAGTGAATGAGTCTTTCCAAATACTAGGGGACTAAAATGAGATTCTTTGCAGAAAGAAGGATCCTTCACTTCTGAACCCTTAACCAAGGCCTGTAGTTGATTTATGCTAAGTGTTAAATGGAAAGCTCAGACACTATAGGCCTGGGGGGGGGGGGGGTTCTGCTAATTATCACCGTTCCACTGTTGATTGTCACAAAAAGAAATTAACTATCTCACAATGCTATAAGGGTGCTCACCTAAGTCTATACTGTTGCTCTCAGAGGATATACCTGGCAGAATCTATTGTTTATTTAGCAGTAATGGATGAAAAACAACTGTTTTGTACATAAGAATATTTCTGTTTGCTATGACATGTCAAAAACGTATTTCAAAATCAGTAAAATTTCAGTCACAACTAGTGGAATGAACAGAATGATGTACCAGAATACTAACTGATTCAAGCTATAAAGACAGCAGGCAATTTGTGCACAGTGTCTGTTTTAATATGTCAATATATTTTATGTGTGGTGTTCATTTTGGTTTCTACTCACTCTGCTTTCATCCACTTGCCAAACATGAAACCATTATATTAGCTTCAAAAGGTAACAACAGTATTCACAGTAGACACATACTCCAAGGGCAGACAAGGGTCAGGTTAATGATCATTTCTGACAGATATTATTAAAGTACCCACTTATAACCAACAAAGTTAATAATCATATAAGTAAGTGTTGTAAAACTGTTCTGCAGGCAGAACACTTCAGTGTAGAGATTTATGGTAGGACCTACAAGCTTCATATAAATATACACTAAATTTATTAGGCTAAGAGTCTTTTTTTCTGAAGGCACAGAATTAAACCTCACTTAATAAGATCCCCTGGAGAAGGAAATGGCAATCCACTCCAGTATTATTGCCTGGAAAATCCCATGGACAGAGGAACCTGGTAGGCTACAGTCCATGGGGTCGCAAAGGGTCGAACACAACTGAGTGACTTCACTTTCTTTTTCATTCACTTTAATAAAAAGTAGCTGGCACAGCAGAGCTGAAGAACAAACACTCTTGTACAAAGTAGTATTTTAAATGAAGCATCGGTTTCCAATCTGTTTTTCATCAAGGTTTAAAGTCAGATGTAATCCTCTGTGCCATATTCAATAGTAACTTTTTCCTCTGTCATGAATATGACATGAGTTCATATTAGGTGTGTGACCCAAAAATGGCCACACTGAATCACAGCATTTAGTTTGGTAAATTGATAATCCCTTGACACAGCCGAAAGACTGAAGAACGGCAGTCTTTATTTTTTAAGAACAGCAGTCTTAATGGACCTTTAGTATAGGCTGCTGGAAGAAAAGACTGTTACTTTGTAGGATAACGATCCTACAAAGAAACCCTACCTACTACCCTTCTAATGCTTAAAATGACTTAGGACCAAGACAAAAAGTGTACAAATGTTTACAAACAAGGCAAATAGAGCATGATCATTTCAGTCCCAAACTAGGACTAACAGGAGTAGCTACTACTTAGAAATTAACAGAACACTGTAAATTAACAATTGTTGTGGTTTAATCACTAAATCCTGTCTGACTCTTTCACGACCTCACAGACTGTAACTTGCCAAGCTACCCTGTCCATGGAACTCTCTAGGCAAGAATACTGGAATGGGTTGCCATCTCCCCATCCCAGGCATCTTTGCATCTCCTACATTGGCAGGTGGATTCTTTACCACTGAGCCACCAGGGAAGCTCCATAAATCAACTATACTTCAGTTTTTTTAAAGAAGTATCTACTGCTGCTGTTTCCTGGTGTCCTAAAGCTCTGTTCTCCTTTCTAATCTGAGGACTTTTCATAAGTGGAAACACATCTCCCTGTTTCAAGAATAAGAGAAGCACCTGAAGTCACTTTAAATTTTGGTACCCTCATCATTTTTTTTTTTAGATCCTGTAGCCTCTGAAGGAACTAATCATCATCCATATTCAGAAGAAAAGGACATTGTTTGCCAACAAAGAATGAAGAATTTAAGTCAAGTAAAGTCCTCTTTCAGGGACTTCAGGGAGCAGTTCCAAAAAGACTTCAGTGTCAGGAACAAAGGGTGACTGACTACTTCAGGCTAGAATCCAGTTGTATTTCTTTACTCGTAACAGCATATCCAACTCTTCTCTTTCAGTTTAATTCTCAACAAGATAAAAAGGGAAAGAAAACCAGAAAACCTCAACTTACTGAAGAAAACGCAAGGAATAGAAATACCAAAAGAGCAGAGGGGGCTGTTTAAAAAATACCAAGCTTTTGCTTTGAGAGAGAGAAAAACTATTAAATATAAGAAATGAATCTAATCATAATTAAGATGATGGCTGCTGATCTGTGCCGACCTCTGGGCTACAATCATAAACACTGAATTCACGTGGAATCCCTCTTCAAGAGAAAACATCTTCCTTGTGCCAAAAATTTCCTTGTGCCATTTTCTCTAGGTACAAAGAATCATCCAAAGAGGCTCGTATTAGCGATTAGACCTGGGGAAACTTATTAAGTTTCCTTACTGGCAAACGAGGCTAACGGTGCAAGGCTGATGTGCAAAGCTGGAACAACAGTGATGCTAATAACACTGACCAGGAGACCAGCCCAACAGGGGACAGGGAGGGGCAGGATCTATCCAACTGCAAGCTCAGTCAATGGATCAGAAAGTCAATTTTGTGCCTTGTGACTGTTATTTTATCTTTTATATTAGCTGGACAGAATGGATATCCTAGATGGTTTTAAAGTCCATTTACAAGAAGAGCAAAGCTAATTAGAAGAATGGAGAGTAAAAGCAGCATATAGAGTAATAATTTTTTGTGTGTGTGTGAGTGTTGACATGAAATCATGATACGAAGCAGTTCTACTGTGGATGACAGTCAACAGGGTGTTGAAGTCCTCACAGGGTAATCAGCTGCTCAGCTCTGGAGTTGGGAAATCAACATAAAATACATAGGAAATTCAGGCTCTGCTGCTTACTTGCTAAGTGGGTTAAGCTCTTAGTGCCTCAGTTATCAAAGCTGTCAGATAAGGATAACAAGAGAATTATGAGGATTAAGGAGGAGAGGGTAGGGAAAGAGGCCAACATGTGTTAAGAATTCCAAAAGTGTTAGGAATTATTATTAATACTGTGTAACTTGTCAGGGGCTGCAATAAAAACTAGAGCAAAAGAAATGAGAGACAGAAGTCATGTCTTCAAGGACAGCAAGTCAGCTGTCAAGAATGTGGAAAGCATTGAGAAAAATGCCAGAGGTCTTCATGGGGGACTGAAAAGTATGACTGGGGTACAGGGTGATGGTCAGGAAAGAATTTAATGGAAGGGGAGCCAACAACCAAGAGAAACAGTGATATTTTTCCTTCTTGCTCCTTGGAGAAAAGACATTACATAAATTTTTCAGTTATGCTTTTCCCTAAAACTCTACTGCATTGCTTTTTAATTTTGCTTCACTCTTTAAATTTCTATAAACAATGTGCTTTATGTTATAAGCAATAAAAGTAATGAAAATCACCAAGCACTACAAAAACATGAAAGAGCAAAGCCTTTCCAAAATGTGTTAGTCTTTTAGAAACAACACCTGAAAGGTCAGTGCCTTCATTTTTTCTTTTTAAATTTTTACTTTTTTGGCCATGCTGCATGGCATGTGGGATCTTAGTTCCCTGATCAGGGATCAAACTCATGCCTCTTGCATTGGAAGCAGGGAGTCTTAACCACTGGACCACCAGGGAAGGCCCAGTGCCTTCATTCTTAAGAATACTTATAATTACTATTGACTGACTGGTCCCAGGAATCAGCCATGGGATCTAAGTTACATTTTTAGTGTTAGTCACTCAGTCATGTCCAACTCTCGGCGACCCCATGGATTGTACCCATCAGGCTCCTCTGTCCACGTGATTCTCCAGGCAAGGATCCTGGGGTGGGTAGCCATCTCCTTCTCCAGGGGATCTTTCCAACCCAGGGATTGAACCCAGGTCTCCCGCATGGCTGGAAGATTCTTTACTATCTGAGCCACCAGGGAACCCCACATATTTTTTAAAAGTATTTAACTTATTTGTTTGGCTACACCTGGTCTTTGTTATGCCATGTGGAACCTAGTTTCCTGAACGGGGATTGGACCTGAGCCCCCTGCACTGTGAGCAGGATCTTAGCCACTGAACCACCAGGAAAGTCCTTAGTCATATCTCACAACAAATCTGTCTCACATTGGTTTCTAGACCTGGTTCATGGACCTGGACGCCAGACCTCCAGACAAGGGACTTCCTCAAGGCCCTACAGGCATGAGAGACAGAGCAGGAATTAAAAGGTGGCTCGTGCTGACACTCAGTCTATGCCCTATCTCTGGCTGCCTCCTGAATAATCTCCTGGGACACTTTACACAAACATTCTTTTATCAAATAGCATTGCGCCTCAGAAACAATGACATAGAGAGTGAAAAAATAAAGTTCTGTGTTTACAATGGTTAGTGATCATTATCTACATGGATACAAAGCTTAGCACTGTTTTGTAAGCACGCTCCCTGGAGTGTGTACACAGAGCATGCTCAAACGTAGGGTGGAAACTGATGGAACAGAACCAAAACGTGGTGATGTCAAGGGATGTTTAGTCTTTGCTCAGATGTGCTTCCAAAACATTACTGGCAGAGCCAAGAATCATCTAATGTTATTTCTTTATTTATAGAGTTCTTTTATGTACACAAGCATACAACCTTTTCTTATTAAGAAGCATTAAAAGTAATACAGGGCACGTTTCTCAATCCTTTTAACCAAGGACATAAAAGTACTTAACAGACACACCCATTATGTCTTAGAACTAATCTCATTTGGCCCATTTCAGAGATGGGTAATGGCACCCCACTCCAGTACTCTTGTCTGGAAAATCTCACGGATGGAGGAGCCTGGTAGGCTGCGGTACATGGGGTCGCTAAGAGTCAGGCACGACTGAGCGAATTCACTTTCACTTTTCACTTTCATGCACTGGAGAAGGAAATGGCAACCCACTCCAGTGTTCTTGCCTGGAGAATCCCAGGGATGGGGGAGCCCGGTGGGCTGCCATCTATGGGGTCGCACAGAGTCAGACACGACTGAAGTGACTTAGCAGCAGCAGTAGCAGCAGCAGAGATGGGTAAAATCAAAACTTAAAAGTGGGAATCCAGAAACATTTATTTTCTACACTAATCACCAAGTCAGCCACCAAGAACAGACTGCTCTAAGTACTTCAGGTAAGAATCCACTGGCCAATGAAGGAGACTCAAGAGATGCAGGGTCGATTCCTGGGTTGGGAAGATCCCTTGGAGGAGGGCATGCCAACCCACTCCAGTATTTCTGTCCAGAATCCCATGGACAAAGAAGCCTGGCAGGCTGCAGTCCATAGCATCACACAGAATTGGACATGACTGAAGTGATTAGCATGCACACACACCAGCAATGCACAAGGATTCTGATTTCTGCACATCCTTGTAAACACTTGGTTCTTTTTTTTTCCTTAAAAATAGTTGACATCTTTAGAGGAATACGGTGGTATTTCACTGTGGTATAAAAAAAATCTTGATTCCAAAAGTGCTTATACTAATTCCAGGTATTTTAGAAGACAGGGGTAGGGAACAACAGTTAAACAGTCATAAGACACAAGTCCATGTTCTCCTTCCTTTGGGTGCCACATTCTATATGCTTCCTAATAACATTTCAGAGCTCATTATACCTGCATTCCAGGAAGCACATTTGGTTGGCTCTTAATCTCTCTTTTCTATGGTTCTCTTAAAGGTATCTATTTTTCTCAGCGTTCCTTGATGGTCAGATGATTGTAGAGAATTTTTTAAAAACACCAAAGATACTGATCAACAGACATCCTCTGCATTATTTTAAGTGGATGAAACATAAGGAATGACAAGAGCGTCTACTATGCAAATAATCAAGCACTCCTTAAAACTCATATACATATTTAAGAAGTTAAAAAAAAAGGAAGAATCAGAAAACAGGAAGAGATGGTTAATTCAATGGTCCACCCACACAGAAGCCATGCACTGGGCCTATGTGAATCGATCCACACGCACTGACCTATTTAGTCCTCACAGCAGCTCGAGGAGTTGGTACTGTCAGCTGTCTTGTAAGGGAGAGGAGATGGAATTCCATGTCCTGTGCTTTTCCTCACTATTCTGTATTGCATGCTTGGTTAAAACCACTTACTAACAGCTAATTTCTAAACTTTGCCCTGTCCATCTATACACACTGTAATTCTCAAAGTCCTACACTTTCACAGAAAGCCTTTAACTCTAAACAGACGCAGCTTGTTTCCTATAGCAAAATTCCATCATTAAGACACTTAAGATGCTGGTTTTTCCCAAAAGAAACCTTTCATATGTTAAACAAACCATTTATAATTGTGATCTCAGAATTATGTGGTTATCAGTGGGCAAAAATAGTAGTACTTGAAGAAGCTTAAATCCAGAAATCTTATCTGGAAAAGTTATTAAACCACACACACACAAAAGAAACAAACTAACAACACAAAAAACCTGATACCTGAGAAAGTTCTGTGAAAATACTTGTACTTAAAAATATGCTCTACTGGGAGAAAAAGAATCAACACTAAAACCAAGAAATCAAAAGAAATTAAACTTAGATGGTATATAAAAAGAACATGTGAAAATGCTCTGATGTGCATACCTGAGGTATAATTGACATTTTCTTCCTTAAATCATGAAGACCAATTTCGGTTGTCAAGATCTTATCAATCCAGATTTTACCTTCAGGCTCCGACAATCTAAAAAGGGCAGCAATGAGCGAACTTTTTCCAGCTCCTGTTCTTCCCACAATGCCAACCTGTAGAGATCCAGGAGGGATTGAGAACTAACAATATGCAACAAACCTAGGAAAAACCCTAGTTGCTGAAGATGAATTTTAAAAGTTCTACTGAGTGTAGTCTCTCTAGTTCCTCAACTGTGGCACTGTTGAGATGTGGGGTCAGGCAGTTCTTTGCTGCGGAAGGGAAGCTGTCGTGAGAATTGTCGGATGGATACCAGTAGCCATGGGGTCTACCCATTTGATGACAGAAGTACGCACCAGGTGGGGGAAACCAAAAATGACAGACACTGACAAGTGTGCCATGGTTAAGACCCCTGGTTCGAAGAACAGAATCAGTCCACAATCAGTAAAAAGTCAGAAACGTTCCAAGTGTTCCATTAGAATTCAACTTTTACATCATTTGTATTCCTAGTGTCTAGATATTCTGAACATTGAGAATTATGTGAGCAATTTTGCAGATATGTTCAACAAGTCAGAAGTCTTACATACAAATATTCAGATTTCCAAATTGCTTTCAGTTAAGAAGTATTCTTTCGTAGACAAACTAAATCACTTCCAGATAATAAATACCTTCCTAATGACTTGTCTTGAAAGGAAACATCTTAAAATTTTACAATGCTAGTCTCAGTGTCTTAAAAGGCACTAGCCAGGTAGACAAAACACACATGATGAGGTCAACAAAAACAACAACACAAACAACACTTTCTGTTTATATGGGATCTTTCATCTCAGCACTTCAAAAGACGTTTTACAAACCAATTAATACTTATAATTAAACCCTGGAAAGATACGTGTCAAGTATCAGCCAAGTTATTAAAATCTAAGCAAAGAGAAAATAAGTGCATTAACAATAGGACCAAAGACTCAATATAACGCACGGAAAATGCGGATCAGGGGTAAAATTTTACTGTAAAAACTGGTTAGCTGTCCGAATTCAAACACGTATGCAGAAACTGGTCTTTTTTACCAATCAGGTGGCAAACTACAAATTCCCTGGTGGGACATACGATATGGTTTCACGTGTGCTAAGTCGCTCCCGTCGTGTCTCACATGCTGCAGCTCGCCAGGCTCCTGCGTCCCTGGGATCCTCCAGGCAAGAACACTGGAGTGGATTGCCATTTCCTCCTCCAGGGGATCTTCCCAACTCAGGGATCAAAGCGGCATCTCTTCATTTCTATCACTGACAGGTGGATTCCTTACAACTAGCACCACCTGGGAAGTCCACGCTATTAGCCAAGCCCAGAGAGCACAGCCAGCACCAGCTGCTTGTGACCAGCAGCGCTCCCCTCTGCGGCCTGCTGAAGTGGGCTTTAGTGATGCCTGCGTTTTGTCTTCATCGTCATCTCCCTCACACAGAGGGAGATGTGCTTTTCACTCACTTGTAAATAAATTTTAAAAACAGGGGAGAACCAAACCACTCTGAGCACTGATTACACTACGGTAACTTGATTTATTTTCCCATTAAATACTTCCAAAGTTTCAAACCTAAATCTGTAAAGATAATAATTCAATTTCAAAAATGTAGACACATTGGCAGAAAGAAAAGTGGCTTTTCTTTGTACCTATTTTGTATGATATGATAAATCCTGATTTATATAATATAGATGGGGCACTTTCTGCATCTAGGCAGGTCTTAGAGAATATATATATGTGTGTGTGTTCTGTGTTTTACATGTAGGTTTTGAACATGCGGATTTCGTTCCAGACCACCACAATAATGGGAATATAAAAAAATAAGTCATATGGATATTTTTCTTCCTCTGAAATTTTCTTCCTCTAAAAAATGTTAACCATCACCTGACCCCTCTTCGGGTGGGAGTAACTTCAAGAACACTGAGTACAGGTCACCATGACAAACATAATTATAATGAAAAGGTTTGAAGTATTGTAGGAATTACCAAAATGTGACAGAGATATGAAATGAGTAAATGCTATAGGAAAAACGGTGTTGTGGCTTGTGCTTAATGCAGAGTTGCCACAAACATTCCATTTGTGAAAAAAGAGAAGCCCCCAAAGAAACAGCACTTTGAAACACAATAAAACCAGGTATGCCTCCATTTCTGGGTGTTTTAATATGTAAATCAACACACAACACAATACAGGTGAGAACTGTGTCGACTCATATTGGTGGCGGTGTAGTCGCTAAGTTGTGTTTGCCTTTTGTGACCTCATGGGCTGCAGCCCGCCAGACTCCTCTGACCGTGGGATTCTCCAGGCAAGAATACTGGTGTGGGCTGCCATTTCTTTCTCCAGGGGATTTTCCCAACTCAGGGATCGTACCTGGGTCTCCTGCATTGCAGGCAGTTTCTTTGCTGAGTCACCAGGGAAGCCAATGCTATCAGTATCAGCTATACTGAAACTGATGCGTCTATGTAAATCGGGATATTTGTAGACTTTGGGTAAATGGCCAAGACATGGCAGGAACACTGAGAGCTGCTCAGGGCCATAGGAATGTAACTTCAACAGTCCAGCGAGCAGAGGTAAGAACGGAACAACTCAAAGCCCAGACCAGGCTATCTCTACCGTTCCCTTACCAAAACTAGCATCTGAAAGTCTTTCCCAGGTCACCAATGGGTTTTACAAGATGCCCATGGAGAGTGCCACCAGTGTCACTGAAATTTACATTCCTGAAACCAAAGACATTCAGAGAAAATTTTTACAGAGGTCTTGCTCAAATGTTATGCTGAGAAAAAAGGGCTCTTTGGGCCCGAGACTCTGCATTTCTGAGAGGCTCCCAGGTGTTGTAGGTGCTGTGGCCCTGGCAACACAGTCTGAGTTGCAAGGAATTAGGAAGCTGGGACAATATGGGAGTGAGGGGAGGGATTGCTGAGGATATATTATGTAAAAAGGAGAAAGGGTAGGAAACTAATATTTTTGCACATTATAGCAAGGTCTAGTAAGCATCTGTAAAAATGTATTATCCAAGTAATAGCTCCAAGCGAGAAAAAAATAACAAACCAAAATCAATCTACCTCTAGAGCTGGAAAACGCTTTAAAATGGCCCAGGACTTTCTAAAATGATCAAATCAACCACAAAATCATCTAAATGAAAAATGCAGCCCGTGTTCAGAATCTACTCAGAAAGTCTACAGTGCTATTTACCTCATTTTGGTTCTTTATTTTTACTTGCTATTTCTTCTATGAATTAGAAACCAGCATAATACCTATTAATTTTCCCCTTTTACTTCTGGGAATAGGGACAGCAGAGAAAATGAGAGAAAGAGAATTAAAGCCCCGGTTGTGCTGGGCTGGCTCACTCCCACATCCCCCCCAGTGCCAGCTTTCAATCAAATCCACCACCAAAGGGGTGGCCTGGAGTGACGGGGGCTGGGACAGGTGAGCAGGAGGGGAAAGCTGGCATGTACACAGGCAGAGTGAAATGACTTCATGAACACGCTGCCTGAGAGTCATCTCCAAACACAGAAATGAAGCCAACAGTGATACTGACAGTGGACTGAGACACAGATCAAAAGTCACATTATTGCAGTTTTTAATTCACTCTCCAGACTCAATCTTCCTACATACATTTTAGAAGCTCAGACAGACCTACGATTCAGGGATTTTAAGATGGAAGAATGCACGTAGTTGTATTGCAGTTTCTTAGATAACTCATATTTTATGGCTTTTGGGGGAACTTAAGATGGGTAAATTAACAGAAATATATATACAACAGGAAATATGGTGGACACAATGTCTGCAAGCAAGCAAACCTCACTTCCTTCCCAACCTACGAGCCAGCTTTTGCTGTGTGACTGACTGAGGCTTCTCCCTGCATATTATTTGGGCGTTAAATTGAATACTCTTTCGCGTCACAAGGGTATCATTCATTAAATTACAGCTCCAGTCCACGAGATGGGTCTGTGGTGGGCAGAGTTTTAAAGAGCAGTTAAACACCAAGTATTTAACATGGTAGGTAATAGGTTATTTACGCAGTTGTGCTGTGTGTGTTTTGGTTACTGGTTGTTCACAACTATGTGTTACGCATTCACTTTCCCAGAGGGGAGTCTCTCAGCACACTCTGTGTGCCCTGAAAAATACAATTTTGTTGGGGAACAGAGATGAAAATAAGATGCTCTCCGATCTTTAAGAAGCATTAGGGATCTGTGAGATACAGACCCCAAATTACAAAGCATGTCAAAGATGCCATCAATTAACTGTGGTAAAGTACAGATAACGTAACACTTACCAACTTCACCATTTTTACGTGGAAAGTTTAGTGTTAAGCGCATTCACTTTGTTGTCCCTCCTGAATAATTTCCCCCTTTTAAAACTGAAACCAACTCTGTATGCATTATACAACAACAACCAATTCCCCTTGCTCAGGTCATGGCAACCGCCATCTGATTTCCTTTCTTTATGGATCTGAGTACTCTAGGGAATCTAAAGTTAGGAGGAATCCTACAGTACAGGTGCCTTTTGTGTCTGCCTTACTGCCATTTTACCTGACGACCTGAGATCGGGATTTTCTCGCTTTTTCAGGATGAATGTTTCACTGTGAGGATACACCACATTTGTTTATCCATTCGCGTGTCACTTTCTTTAGACATAAGACACTGAGGAAGAATTGAGTGTCTTGCAGAAGCAGACGTGCTGGAGTCAGCTCAGAAAATGAGGAGCCGTTCACCGGGCAGGTGCCGAGGGGGTCTCTGAGGTACCAGGCAGCACGTGCAGTGGGAGCTGGGAGGATAGCAAGCATCGGGAGAGCCCACAGACGCCGGGAGTATGTGCACATCAGAACCTGAAGCTCGAGGGGCAGGCGGGGCCAAGGTAGGCGGGGAAGAGGTTCCTCCTGCCTTGTTGACTCTCACTAAGTTTCTTTTCCAAGAGCCTACCCTGGTTCCCACCGAGAGACGGATCTAATCTTCGTGCACATAGGCTGAAAAGACTTCCCCCCGACACACCACTCAGGAAGCCCATAGCAGATGCGGGGCTAAATGTTCACAGGTAAACTATTACAGAAGGAAGTGCCTGAAACAAACCTTTTCTCTTGATTTAATGAGTGCTGTCAGATGCTTCAATACCAGAGGCCCATCTAGGCTGTATGAGAAGTTCACGTTGTCAAAAATGATCACGCCTTCATGGGGCCAGGATGGCGGTGGGCGTTTCTGAGATTCCCAGGGCGCTTCTTTTTCCAGATCTGTATACTCGATCACCCTTTCTACTGAAATCATCTGAAACATAGGACATCGCACGAGTTAGGAACAGAAGTTCTTCGTAATGGATGTCAGGTTATAAACGAAACGTCTGCTTTTGTATCTTTATATCTGCATTTCTGTAGTTAAGAATACCTCAGGTCTTAGCATCTACAAAAGACAGCAGTACTAATTTAAAGAGCATACTGATGATGGGTAACTTTTTCATTGTCTCGTAACACATTTATTATGGCTACCATGTTCAACATTATATCAAGACTAAATGACCTAGAGAAATTAAATACTCTAAGTGACCCAATTTTCATATATAAGTTCTTAAAAATAGAAAACCCTGTCAATGAAAACAGTATGTATGGACAGAAATCTTTCTTAATATTTTGCTATAGAAGGATCATCTGTTGTAGATGAGGAGCACCGGATGGTCACTACATCTCATTTTAATAATTAGCTACTTTCTATTCTATTAGAGAGTGAAACAGACATATTTCAGTTTCATCATTTTTCTCTCTTTAGGAGAAAATGAAAATATTCAAAAAAGGAAGCCGTTTATGTATTGACTAAGGCCTTCTAAACAAACATAAGTTGACACCTTTGATAGTGCTTTCCAAAAGAAGAGCCATCAGAAAGTTCAGGCATTCAACACATACAAGGAGACATTCTAAAACGGAGATGGTGGGGAATAATTAAATTAATTGAACAAATAAACCTCAAAATACTAACTTCTTAAACTATTAAATGACAAATGTAAACAAGCCTCTAAGAAATAAGCTGTATCTTCTGCAGGATGTCAGAAACTCCCTCCTACAGAGGCATGTATTAAATTTGAAGACAGCTTGTGACTATAAAACCAGCTGACGTGGCATACATAAGACTGAGAAAAGATGTGTTTATTTTATTTTATATAAATGTTAAACAGATGCTGGAAGGACTGGTAAACCTTATTAGCTATGATGTAAAAAAAAGTTTTAAGAGTTTTTTTTTTAA
This sequence comes from Oreotragus oreotragus, assembly GCA_006410675.1. Taxonomy (NCBI): domain Eukaryota; kingdom Metazoa; phylum Chordata; class Mammalia; order Artiodactyla; family Bovidae; genus Oreotragus; species Oreotragus oreotragus. Next base: position 25,612 of record SJYX01009703.1, on the reverse strand, counting down.
CATAATAATTGCCTTTATGTCATTTAACGTTAAGGAAAATGCTAAAAGGTAATATCACCATATTTTCAACTTCGGCACTTTGCCTGACGCACCACTGGAACATCCCCATGAGCGTGAGGGCGTAGGACAGCGCCAGGCCAACCTGCCCAGCATCCAAAGCTAAATGAGGAAGAAGAAAGGAAACATTTCAGTCCCACTGTTAACCCTGACCTGGGTTCCTTCTGCCACTGTGCCTAGACGTCTCTATAATATTTCAATCAATGGCACATAGATAGTGTTACTTATACTTTTACTAACTGTTGATAGAGATCATGAAAATAAAGTGAAAAAAAAAAACAACCACTATGAACACAGAAAACTATTAAAAGAGCTTATTAATCCTGACAGGGCTGACATACTCTTGACAGTTATGATGTAGGGAAGAAAACACATCATCATGCAGACTCTCGTCACTATGGTTTCAAGGATCATCATGTAATTTCACTTTTTACGTGCAATGCAGCCACAGTTGGAAACCACGAAAAACAAGTCAATTGGTTCTAAGAGCCAGTGCTTTTAAATCTAACATACTGCTCTTGTTGTTCCTTTATTAAACCCAATGATTCAGTGTTGTTACTATGGAATAGTAATTCACAATGGGGATGGTGAACGCATGCCATGAACACCAACACCACTCGCTCATCTGGTACCCACACAGCAGTGAGGATGGTGTTCTTCCCTGCGGAGAATGTTTCTCACCGCACTACACCAGGCATCTATAACCAAGAGATCTGAGCAGTCCTAGAGCCACAAGCTGGACAAAAAGCTTAACAGCAAACTTGTTTCTCTCTTCCCAAGCTAAAATGCTAGCAGTCATGTTCAGAAGGTCAGTGGCTAGGCTGACTTCATCCCACTGAAGACAGATTAGGGACCAAAGAACACATCATCAAGTCTTACCAAAAGCCTCGTCAAGACACAAATGACTCCTCTACAGGGGCCACACTGCAGTAGCACATGGCGCAAACACTTTAACACAGTTCATTAGAACGAAATCGTAAATTAGACAAAGGGGCAATAAGGTAAATTAATAGCTGCAAATGAAGCTGTAACTGTAATCAAACCACAAACAGTGATGCACTTACTTTTTGCCAGAATCAGGGACCCAAAGGCAACAACAATGACAAACACCGCACAGATGGCATCCAGACGCACAGCGAACCATCGGGACGTCGTCAGAAACAAGAACCAAGCCTCTGGATTTGAGGACAGAAACAAGCAGAATGAATAACCAGAGATATCATGTAGGCTGCTTTGAATTGGGACTGGGTCTTCTGTGCAGGTCAACTACAGAAGATTGTTACACAGGTTAGGACAGCAAAGTTGTAGGTTCAAGCACCTTCAGGATTGCAACAAGCTAGCTTCTGACATGACAATGTACGGGAACACAGGAATCACTCCAGGAGCCTTGTGGGAAGCAGGCACTGGAAACTTCAAGCCATGGGTTATAGAGAAATATGATCCTAATAATTAACATACAAAAATGGCCTCATCGTTGTGTGTCTCGTGGTACTCGGCTCCAAGTGAGGCTTATCCTCTCTCAAAGTTGACTGTTTCCAAGTCTATGCTGGCACGGAGCATTCCTGGCACTGTTTCCAGCACCATCTGCACTCACTACAGGGCCCCACATAGTGTTAATTCTTAGGAGCCAGTATCTGAAGCACCATCAGATAACAGTATCTGCATGTGGCTTTCCAAATGTCATTTCATCAGTTGGACCAGGATTTTATTAATGTAGAGGAAATTCTGGAAGCCGTATCTGATAATGGAGAAATTATTTTCCTTCATGCTCTGAAAGGATGAGATGCTTCGATAGCATCACCGACTCAGTGGACATGAGTTTGAGCCAACCCCTGGAGACAGTGGAGGACAGGGAAGCCTGGCGTGCTGCAGTCCATGGGGTCGCAGAGTCGGACACGAATGATCAACTATAGCATGCTCTGGAAAGAGTCTGCAAACTAACAGCCCGTGGGCCAAGAACTGACACAGCTTGCTTTTTTAAATAAAGTTTTACTGGGAGATAGTCACAGCCATTTGTTGATGTATTCTTTTTGCCTACCTTAGTGCTATAATAGCAAAGCTGAGTAGTTGCAACAGAGGTTGTGTGTGTTTGTTTGTTGACATCCTTCTTAAAGGGCCAAAGTCATAGGATGTGGTGACAGTTGGACAATGCAAGGCAGTAAGGAGGAAATGCAGGGGGTGACAAGGGAAGAGGGGAGCACACACAGGGTGCTGAGAGGAAGGGCTGGGGGAGGCAGGTTTACAGAGGGAGACGCAGGGCGGCATAGAGAGTGGTGCGGGCCAGCAAGGCCGCCTGAGAGGGAGGTCAGGCCTCAGAAGGCAGCATATCCCATCCTTTGAAATCATTTCCAGAATCCTACAGACCTGAGTGCAAGTCCTGGTGTGAGTCAAACAGTTCCTGAAACCTCTGTTCAGCTTTGTATGCTCGGATGGTCCAGAGGCCTTGGAGAGATGACGATAAGTGGGAAAACACCGGGCTCCGAGCTGGGGAAGCAGAGACAGACAGAGAAAATCAGGGAGGCTGGATGCGAGGAAGTCAACTGTTTCCTGTGCTTGGCCGGTCATTCATCTTCCCAAGGGGCATACCCAGGGCTTCTTGGCAACTGCCTGGCAAAGTACCTTCTGTGACCCTCAAATCACTTCTCATCCCAAGCTTCACTTTCATAAGCCGCATATAACAGATACCCTTTCAAAGTCATCTTTGACCAAATTCAATTGGGACCTGTATTTAGATAATGCATTTCTGTACTAACTCATTCATCAAGGTCCCCCACAATCTTGCCTCCCTCCCTATTCTTCTCTGACATCCCTCCAGGTAGAAGTCATAATTCACTAATTTCTGATTATCATTTTTAAACTTAATCCTCCATAAGAGTCCTCACCGCACTGAATTTTGATGAGCTTTGTGTTGTCACCACCATAAGATTCGAAACTTAACGCCTGGGAGTGGACAGGGGTGAGCTAAGTGAGGTGAGCGGACAGTCTGTCGTCTCTCAGCATCATCCCTGCACCTGCACCAGGAGTCTCTGGGCAGGTCAGAGAACCTGGTGCTATACCGCCCCTGTGACCGCAGGACCCGTGCAATTGAGGCATCTTCCGCTCTGGGAAAGAGACGGATGTTCTTACAACTGTCCTGCTGGATACCCGGGGAATCTGGAGGTCACTGCGGCATGTGACCCTCACATCACCCTAGGGGAATCTGACACGGCCTCAGGGGCCATTCTCTTTAGAGTGACCTCATGTGGGTTTTGGGCCTGCTGGCACATGACTGGCCATTCGTTTCCTGCCATCTTCTCTAAGAGCACACTGACCAAGAGCACCAGGGTCAGGCTCCTGCCCATCAGGAACAGGTGGGCTGCAGGCTGCTGGGCAGGGGGGACCCCTTATGGTTCTCATTTCCACTGTGAACAAGGCTGTAAGCTGTTTTGTTTTTTTCACAGGTAGACTGTGACCTGTGACCTCTGTCAGGGATGAGTGATAACCTGTGTTGTATGAATATCAGCAGGACATTACTTTGCTACCTGTGCATCTCCTGAAAAAGGTCACTACTTCTAACATGAGGCACTATTTTCCTTTTTAGAAAAATGATGCATTATTTCCTTTTACTGAGTGGCCGGTCTATGTTAGGAAGTATGTTAGGTCTGTGTTAGGATGAGCAAGACAAAATCGGTCCCTATCCTCATGGTGCTCACATTCGCTCTCCCTGTGTTACAATGCAAAGCTGCAACTAACACACTAGCAGCTCCACATGCCTTAAGGGCCACACTGACTCATAAGGCCCCTAATATGCAATTACCAAATGTAGACTTGGTGAGAAATTCCAAGACAGAATCTGCAGGATTTCAGGGTTCTGGTTAATTATCATAAATGGAAGTCAGTCTGCACTGACATCCCATCCTGAGAGCTCCCCTACTCACTTGTAGATTCTAGGCGTTTGACATCTCGTGATGTTTCTAGGAAATATCGCCGGAGAACAAAGAACACAATGCCAAGGGGAACCAGGGGTATGGCAATCCAAGGAATCACTGCCACTGCCACGCCCACCACACCAATCACTTGTAGAAATGTCTGAAAGAGAAAATACAGATACAAGGGCGTGTTTATCCAGCATTCTCCTAAAAAATAAAGTTTAATGGGTTGTTTTATTAGGATTAAAGTCCTTTTCCTCAAAGGATATGTTGGAAAAAGGTGGTCCTCGTGGTGTTTACTGTACACTTACCGTGCGTGAAACACTGGGCTAAGTATGAAGTTTCTAGGTATCAGCTCTTTTGATCAACTAAGTAGCCCTAAAGTGTAGGCAGTACCATTTGGAAAAGATGAGAATATCTGAGGCTCACAAAACAGAAAGTATTGTGAGATAGTCAGCTGTCATCCTATCTCAGATGAGGAAACCAGAAACCTCAGCTCTACATGGAGAGATAAAGAAGTGGTTGGTTACAAATTCTCAGAAAAGGAAGAAACATTCAAATATCGACCTTTGAAAGTTGGAATTCTTCTTTCTTGGTTTTCTGTCCATAGTGACTGTTTATGAGTGCTGACTACACAATCAAAGCATCACATGTATTAACGCATTATTCATCACAGTAACCCTACTGAGTAACAGCATTCTCTCATTTATAGATGCAGAGCAAAATCAACTTGATGTCAAATGCAAAGCGTAAGTCACAGAGCCAGGGGGAGTCTGGGCTTGAGTGACTGTGATAAATTTAATCTTCCCCGAAACCTACAGCCAACTATTATGCTAAAGATTGAAAGAGTCCCTATCATTCTGCTAAAGATTCAAAGTGTCCATTTCAAACAATTATTCGATCCAGTTTTTCACCTGAGAGAATATGGTCATTGTGGACAATAAGAAGGGATTCTTTTCTTTGCAGCCAATGACAACCTACACCCAGAAAGCAAATCCATTACCCGGGTATTGTGCCATCTCAGACAGAGTTTGGGGCTAACCTTCTCAAATACTACCACGAAGGTAAGACATTCCAACACTCTTAATCTGAGCAAAAACTGAGATATACCAACAACATAAAAACATGGTGATGGGAATTAAACAAAATGATGTTTATAAAGTGCTTACCATTTCATATATAACAAATATAAATTCTAACTTCCTTCATTTTGTTCTAGATGCAAGGAACCAGTGATTAATGGGCCCAAAGAATCTTAACAATCTCATGAAGCCGGACCCTGTGAGAAAATGCATTGTAAAGACAGGAACCGCTTTGTACTACCCAAGGACCTATCAGAGCACTTGCAGAGCATTTCCTAAATGGAATGATGACTGTGGCTTTTCTCTGGCCACAGAGAATATCAAATGTGAGGTCTGTTTTGATAAAAGAGGCACATTTCCCATAATATGACGAGTAAACTTCATGCCTACTATAATTTCTGTCCTCTCTGTATTTCCAACTATAGGCCTTCCCAAGACTGATAACCTTAGGGAAATGGAGGCAAGCCAACATTTTTTTTGGAGACATAATCTTTCTTATTCCATGTCTTCTCTTTCAAGCTTTTGTGTGAAGACTTAACTGTTGTAAAACTGTTAAGCATTTATGGGAGACCAAGGAAAAACAGACTGGTTCCAAATAGGAAAAGGAGTACGTCAAGGCTGTATATTGTCACCCTGCTTATTTAACTTATATGCAGAGTACATCATGAGAAATGCTGGACTGGAAGAAGCACAAGCTGGAATCAAGATTGCCGGGAGAAATATCAATCAACTCAGATATACAGATGACACCACCCTTACGGCAGAAAGTGAAGAAAAACTAGAGAGCCTCTTGATGAAAGTGAAAGTGGAGAGTGAAAAAGTTGGCTTAAAGCTCAACATTCAGAAAACTAAGATCATGGCATCCGGTCCCATCGCTTCATGGGAAATAGATTGGGAAATAGTGGAAACAGTGTCAGACTTTATTTTTTGGGGCTCCAAAATCACTGCAGATGGTGACTGCAGCCATGAAGTTAAAAGACGTTACTAACTCCTTGGAAGAAAAGTTATGACCAACCTAGGTAGCACATTGAAAAGCAGAGACATTACTTTGCCAACAAAGGTCCATCTAGTCAAGGCTATGATTTTTCCAGTGGTCATGTATGGATGTGAGAGTTGGACTGTGAAGAAGGCTGAGTGCTGAAGAATTGATGCTTTTGAACTGTGGTGTTGGAGAAGACTCTTGAGAGTCCCTTGGACTGTAAGGAGATCCAACCAGTCCATTCTGAAGAAGATCAACCCTGGGATTTCTTTGGAAGGAATGATGCTAAAGCTGAAACTCCAGTACTCTGGCCACCTCATGCGAAGAGTTGACTCATTGAAAAGACTCTGATGCTGNGTTGGACTGTGAAGAAGGCTGAGTGCCGAAGAATTGATGCTTTTGAACTGTGGTGTTGGAGAAGACTCTTGAGAGTCCCTTGGACTGTAAGGAGATCCAGCCAGTCCATTCTGAAGGAGATCAGCCCTGGGATTTCTTTGGAAGGAATGATGCTAAAGCTGAAGCTCCAGTACTTTGGCCACCTCATGCGAAGAGTTGACTCATTGGAAAAGACTGTGATTCTGGGAGGGATTGTGGGCAGGAGGAGAAGGGGACGACAGAGAATGAGATGGCTGGATGGCATCACTGACTCAATGGACTTGAGTCTGAATGAACTCCGGGAGTTGGTGATGGACAGGGAGGCCTGGCGTGCTGCGATTCATGGGGCCGCAGAGAGTCGAACATGACTGAGTGACTGAACTGAACAGAACTGAACTTGTGTTTACCTTTGAACATGAATATCAATTTCTACTTGAGAAATAGGAGAAGAGCATCTTAGACATAGAGAATAGGAAAAATAACAGCTACTAAATGCTTGACGACTTAATGTATACCTGAAACTCTAAGCTCATTATCTCATTTAATTCTCAGAACAACTGTGTCAGATTAGTTTTAATCATCATCCTTCTTTTAGGGGACAAGATAATTGAGCCTTTAGTAATTTGCTCATGATCAGACATCTAGGAGATGAAAGTATACAGTTACATGGTGCCTATTCTTAAATATGGTACAATACTTCTTCAATGCTTTAGCAGTTTTAGATTAAAGGCAAAGGAGCATAGGGCATAAGAAATTGTATTTATTTATAAATAATTTTCAGATTGCATTATGATAGCCTTTATAAATGTTTTTTTAACAACTGGTGGTAAATATTTTACAGACCTGTAAATTGGAAAACTGAAGCAGTTGCATAACAGAGGTGATACCCTTTACCCTGATACATTAGGTAGAATTGACTATTCTGACTAATTAATAGTTTCTGAAGAATTTTTATCTCATCACTTTGATCATAACAATATGCTTATATGTAGTGACTAAATTTTGAATGATCATTGTTTTTCCAAAAGGACAAAACTGATGCTGATTTTCAAAGTGGAATTTTTGACAGGATCAATGTTTATCTGCAAATCTAAGTTGCTTGGTTGATGTATATCCTGCAAAGCACAAGCAGGAAATCTATTTTTACTATCTAAAAATCTGCATATGTCAGTGAAAGGAAGAGGCAAAATAGATATGAAAGAAGACATGGAGGATGAAAGATAAGCCTGTACCTCTAATATGTACGTGAGAATTCCTTAATATGCACAGAATTTAAAATGCTAGAACAACTTATACTGGCATTGAACAGCAAGGAAGTTTTAAAAGTATTTTGAATTGTAGGTTTTTAGGTTTGTTTTGTCAAAGAGTTGACAAGTCTTTGCCTAAATTTTCCACTTTATTTTTGTAAGTGCTGAATGTGCTAATATATTTACTATGCTTATCAGCTGGAATCTGGCTGTGGTGCTAGTAAAGAACCCACCTGCCAATGCAAGAGATGTAAGAAACATGGGTTTGATTCCTGGTTCAGGAAGATTGCCTGGAGAAGGGCATGGCAACCCACTCCAGTATTCTTGCTTACTCTGGGCTCGAGAATTGCTTCCAGCCATTATTACTACTATTTATTCTAATGATGAGGAAGGTGTTAACATTTTATGAGGGTGAGGAAAAGGAGGAAATAAATGCACACAAGGCATAGATGGTATTGTTCTCTGAGACATACATGGGGAGCACATCTATATTTATCAGAGCATGTGTCCTTTTTGGGAGAAGAAGAGAGAATAAAAGACAATATTTACTGATTACTATGTGTCAGGGCTTAGACTTTTTTCACATTTGATTATTTTTATGTTATTTTATTTTAAATTAAAAAAATTTTTTTTACTTTACAATATTGTATTGGTTCTGCCACACATCAACATGAATCTGCCATGGGCATACATCTGTTCCCTATCCTGAACCCCCCTCCCCCCTCCCTCCCTGTACCATCCCTTAGAGTCATCCCAGTGCACCAGCCCCAAGCATCCTGTATCGAACCTAGACTGGCGATTCATTTCTTATATGATATTATACATGTTTCAGTGCCATTCCCTTAGATCGTCCCACCCTCTCCCTCTCCCATAGAGTCCAAAGATACTTTATTTAATCATTAAACTCCAGGAGGTAGGTAAAATTTTATGCCCACTTTGTAGATGAGAACATAAAGCAAAGAGAATTCAAATAAATTACTCAGGGTTACACAGTGTAACTCTGAGCCACAGACTTCCCTGGTGGCTCAGAGGTTAAAGCGAATGCGGGAGACCTGGGTTTGATCCCTGGGTCGGGAAGATCCCCTGGAGAAGGCAATGGCAATCCACTCCAGTATTCTTGCCTGGAGAATCCCATGGACGGAGAAGCCTAGTAGGTTACAGTCCATGGGGTCGCAAAGAGTCGGACACGACTGAGCAACTTCACCTTCTCACCTTCTACACAGTGTATAAGTATTGGTCCTGAGATTGGAATGCAAAAGATTTAGCTACAGAGTTCAGGTTGATAAGTATGCTAAACTGCATCTCAAGATCTTCTCCATGTATATAAATGCCTGCCCAGCACGTATATAAACATATACATAAACATGCAGAATAAACACATTCTTGAAGCATGTCTACCAAAAGTTTTATACACAAACCTACTTGAGTGTGCACCTTTAGATACGCTTTCTTCTTTAATTCACATGCACATTTATACCTATTTCTCATGTAAATGACACAAATATATACAAATATGCATGGATAAAGAAACATTTTTATTTTTTCCTCAGCCAAAATCTTAGCAGTCATTGGGAGCTTCAGCAGGATGGTTTTGGAGGAAATGACAGTTAAGGTGCCACTACCATTTTCAGCAAACACCCTCATTAGTGAACAGACATTGGTGCCAGGGGCTGGGATGCCTGCCATGCACCTCCTGCCCCATCACCTGCCACAAGTAGTATCCTGAGACTCTAGTTACATGAAGTTGCTTGGCATCAGTGGAAACCACACAGGCTTTGGGGTCAGACTGCCTGCATTTAGTCTCAGCTCTACCACTTACTAATTGGCTCACATGGACAACCCATTTCCCCTGTTCTGGACTTGAGTTTTCTTAACTTAAAAAATTAGCTCAATTTTACTGATGACGTGTAGCTGAGGTTTCTAAAGGATGTATTTTGAGTTTTTAGGTCCTTCATCAAACCCTTTCCCCCTGATTGCAGAGACAGAAAACAAACTGCCAAACTCCCAGAGGTTCATGCAATTCTTGCCTACCTTAAAGGAAGAGATTAAAACTCTTAAGTGGCAGAGCATTGTGGACATCCATTATACTCCCCTGTTTCCCAAAGGAACTGCCATTTAGTGATTCCACTGTCTGCTAGGTACTCAGAAGACATCTCATTCAAACCTCCTCAGTTCAGCTGCTCAGTCGTGTCTGACTCTTTGTGATCCCCTGGACTGCAGCAGGCCAGGCTTCCCTGTCCTTCACCATCTCCCGGAGTTCACTCAGACTCATGCCCATCGAGTCAGTGATACCATCCAGCCATCTCATCCTCGGTCGTCCCCTTCTCCTCCTGCCCCCAATCCCTCCCAGCATCAAAGTCTTTTCCAATGAGTNACTCTTTGTGATCCCCTGGACTGCAGCAGGCCAGGCTTCCCTGTCCTTCACCATCTCCCGGAGCTTGCTGAAACTCATGCCCATTGAGTCAGTGATACCATCCAACTGTCTCACCCTCTGTCTTCCCCTTCTCCTGCCCTCAATCTTTCCCAGCATCAGGGTCTTTTCTAATGAGCCAGTTCTTCAAATCAGGTGGCCAAAGTATTGGCACTTTAGCTTCAGCATCAGTCCTTCCAACGAATATTCAGGATTGATTTCCTTTAGGATGGACTGATTGGATCTCCTTGCAGTCCAATGGACTCTCAAGAATCTTCTCCAATACCACAGTTCAAAAGCATCAATTCTTTGCACTCAGCTTTCTTTACAGTCCAGCTCTCATATCAATACATGACTACTGGAAAAACCATAGCTCATCCTTCTAGCAACCTTATTGAAGCACATACCACTACTCATCTCCACTTTACAGTTAAAGAAATGGATGCTGAGAAAGTTTAGGCTTCGCTTCCGAGATCACACAGTAGCTGAATGTGTCTGGCTCCAGAGTTCATGTACATACTTTCCACTCTGCATAGGACCACCATTTGAAGCATATCTCTGTATAATGAAAGGTTTAATACTCCAGTAAAATAAATGTAGGGCTCAAGGGTTCCATGGTAGAAGTATTGGGAGGTACTTCATGAAGCAAGGGGGATGCTGCCCACTATAGCTATAGTAAGGACTGTCCTTGGCCTTCAGCATGCAGAAACACCACATTTTGTAGAACTCTGGTGGTGGTGGTTTAGTCGCTAACTCTTGTGACCCCACTGTCTGTAGGCCACCAAGCTCCTCTGTCCATGGGATTTCCCAGGCAAGAATGCTGGAGTGGGTTGTCATTTCCTTCGCCCGGGGAGCAAACCTGCATCTCCTGCATTGTACGTGGGTTCTTTTATCACTATGCCACCAAGGAAGTCCTTGCAGAACTCTAGCCCAAACAATAACACACTGGAACCTCATATCAACTCTCTAAGTAATTACAGGACAGCTATTATTACTCCCATTTTAGAGTTAAGGACAGTGAATCTCAGGAAAGTTAAGTAATTTGCCCAGGGTCACCAAACTTTGGCGAAGTTCAAATGCTGGGTTTCTGGTCAGATTCTATACACTTCTGATCTTATTGCAGAACTCTAGCCCAAACAATAACACACTGGAACCTCATATCAACTCTCTAAGTAATTACAGGACAGCTATTATTACTCCCATTTTAGAGTTAAGGACAGTGAATCTCAGGAAAGTTAAGTAATTTGCCCAGGGTCACCAAACTTTGGCGAAGTTCAAATGCTGGGTTTCTGGTCAGATTCTATACACTTCTGATCTTTCTACAATCCCATGCTACTTTTTGTACCATTCCCCATATGGTATGGACACTCAAGAAATAATCAATGACATCTACTGCCTGGCTCTCAATCCAGAGTAGAACACTGTAAAAATGGGCTCTGTGTATCCTTAAGCACCAGCATATGAAGAATAGATAAATAAAGAGAAGTGCAAAGTGTGTGCCAGGTGCTTAGTATTCATCATTTAGCATCAGCAGCAGGCATCAACATTGAGGCAATTCTATTTTCAGACGCTGTTAAATAAATTCATCTCCTTTCCCTGGTATGACAATAATAGTAATAGATTCTCCTAACTTTTCAAGATACAACTTTATCTCCTTAGAATCCTCCTGAGCAGAAAATACTGAGCAAACAAATCAGTAATAGGAATTCTTGAAGAAACTACATGTAGGGGAGGTTTGGCTACTTTAGACAGCAAAGGAGATGAAATGAACCTATGAATTTCTGAGATGGGGTCAATGACAACCATAATAAAGGTCTACCAGTGGCTTAGTGCAGAGAAGGCAATGGCACCCCACTCCAGTACTGCTGCCTGGAAAATCCCATGGATGGAGGAGCCTGGTGGGCTGCAGTCCATAGGGTCACTAAGAGTCAGACATGACTGAGCAACTTCACTTTCACTTTTCACTTTCATGCATTGGAGAAGAAATGGCAACCCACTCCAGTGTTCTTGCCTGGAGAATCCCAGGGATGGGGGAGCCTGGTGGGCTGCCTTCTATGGGGTCGCACAGAGTTGGACACGACTGAAGCAACTTAGCAGCAGCAGCAGCAGCAGCAGTGGCTTAGTGCTAAAGTCACTTTTTGCCCTGAGGGTTACCCTCTCCCATAAATTTTTTTCTGAAGAAGTATTTCAGGGCAGGGAAGTTCTGCTAGGAAATATACTATAGTAGAAAATATCATGGGCAGGAGGTTCTCAAACAAATTACAGGCAAATCACTTCTTTTTTCATTAGTGGAAATATGTACAAGGCTAATATCTTCTCAACTGTAAAAGGAATATCACAGTTTTTGTTAGTTTTATTACCAACCATGCAAACACTGTCCCCTACAACATCCATATCGTCCCCTACAACATCCATATCAAAAACCAATCTACCAATGAGAAGAGTAAGAAAAAAATGGAGTTTTCCTACATTTTGCAAGCAGAAAACATGCCTCCCTGGAAGCCAGTTTTTGACTCACAAAGATTCTCTTCACTCAGGACTGACTCTAAGTGAAATAAATGTTTTATGCAATTTTATTGTTTGTTTTTGTTATCATTATTATTAAACCAGGTTGATTTGTTTAACCATGAACCACATGCTGAAACTCCTTGAGATACAACTGTCAAAGATTTCTTTCCAAAGCCCTCCTTTGTAAACAGGTAATGCAATTATGTTTAATTAGAAGAAATGTACATTAATTTTAAAAATCTATCCTTTCGAAGCCAGTTATAAAAGTTGCTATTTATAAGGACATGGACTTTCCTCTGGCAAATCATGGTTTGCATGTGGAAACAAGGTTGTATTGATTAGAAAGGCAAGGGGACATTAAATAGACTTTTCCTCTAAATAAAAAAGAAACAAGAGCTACATGAAAGACTAGTCTTGGCAAGAACAATTCCTGATGGTGCTCTGAGCCACCATCTCCTGGGCTCTACCTTCTTTCCCACATAAGGAGAGAAATGAAAGGTGAAGAGTTACAGGGAATACGTTTGATAACAAGCTATGTGATGATTCCTTAGGCTGAAGTACTCTAGTTGGCAACTATAAAACTCTAAAATGGATTTGAAACTCAACTGTTATAAGTCCCCAGTACTGCAGTTCCAACAATCTGTCATGTGATTTAACATGAAGATAGTATTTAGGAGAGCTTCTAAATTGAATTAAGGAGTAGGGCAAATTTCATGGTAGATTAAACTTTAACTAACTAACTATGGTGAAGGGTTAAAGAGAAAGGTACCATATTGTATCTACATGTTTATTTCCTTCAAAACTTGCTCCAAAAAATACCTACTAATTTGCTTTATATTATTTTAAGATCCAGAGGTGCAACAGATAGGACACAGATGTAGATATTGCAAAAGAAAGCTACAACAAATAATACCTATAATTGGACCTCAGAGAACACATAGTTTTTGTTCAAATATTGTAGACCAATGATTCAAGATGTATATTAGCTACCTAAAGTCAGAATATTTAAGTTTCAAGGTCAGATTTAGAGAGGCGGATAACCTTTTTATATTCAAATTTTCAAGCTTTAGATGATAACAGAAATGCCATGCTCAAAACTTGTATTTATTCTCTAAATCACAATTTGTATTTTATTCTCTAAATCAAAAATGTAAAAATCAATTGAACTGATTATAAGATTGCTTTATAAACTATTAACAAAATGCTTGCTATATGATCAAAAGTGAGGAGCTTGTGTTCTGTTTCTTTTGTCCTCCCCAGTAGTGACTAGCATGACGTTGTAGTAGAGGGAAGTCTTAGATTTGCTGCTTGGCTGCTTGGTTTGTAAATGTCTTCTCTTTAGAACCTGCTCTCTCTCCATGGAAGTGATTAAGTGAATATTAAAAGGAGACCAAAAACTTGCAATTTGATAGTAGAGACCAGGCAAGGATGAGGTTTGACAAGTAAACCAAGAATATGGATTTTAGTTTCTGTTGGGATTTACATAAGGGAACTTAGACTGGAGGGTTATCTTTGGCTCTTGGGTCCAGTCTTCTGAGCATACATTACTGTCACCTCAAACTCAGTGTATTAAGTCATCATAACCTTCCCTTAGGTGTCTCTCTCAGTCATTGTACTCCATTATTCTGGTTCTCAAGGCTCAAAACCATGGTGACCAGAAAATTTATCATCCAAATCAAGATCAGTTCAGTTCAGTTCAGTCACTCAGTCATGTCTGACTCTTTGTGATCCCATGAACTACAGCACGCCAGGCCTCCCTGTCCATCACCAACTCCCGGAGTCCACCCAAACCCATGTCCGTTGAGTTGATGATGCCATCCAACCATCTCATCCTCTGTCATCCCCTTCTCCTCCTGCCCTCGATCCTTCCCAGCATCAAAGGGTCTTTTCCAATGAGTCAGCTCTTCACATCCGGTGGCCAAAGTATTGGAGTTTCACCTTCAACATCAGTCCTTNATATGCTGTCTAGGTTGGTCATAACTTTCCTTCCAAGGAGTAAGCATCTTTTAATTTCATGGCTGCAATCACCATCTGCAGTGATTTTGGAGTCCAGAAAAATAAAGTCAGCCACTGTTTCCACTGTTTCCCATCTATCTGCCATGAAGTGATGGGACCAGATGCTATGATCTTAGTTTTCTGAATGTTGAGCGATACATGAACCATGAACTTCCAGATGTTCAAGCTGGTTTTCAAAAAGGCAGAGGAACCAGAGATCAAATTGCCAACATCTGATGGGTCATCGAAAAAGCAAAAGAGTTCCAGAAAAACATCTATTTCTGCTTTATTGACTATGCCAAAGCCTTTGACTGTGTGGATCATAATAAACTGTGGAAAATTCTGAAAGAGATGGGAATACCAGACCACCTGACCTGCCTCTTGAGACACCTACATGGAGGTCAGGAAGCAACAGTTAGAACTGGACGTGGAACAACAGACTGGTTCCAAATAGGAAAGGGAGTACGTCAAGGCTGTATATTATCACCCTGCTTATTTAACTTATATGCAGAGTACATCATGAGAAACGCTGGACCGGAAGAAACACCAGCTGGAATCAAGATTGCTGGGAGAAACATCAATAACCTCAGATATGCATATGACACCACCTTTATGGCAGAAAGTGAGGAGGAACTAAAGAGCCCCTTGATGAAAGTGAAAGAGGAGAGTGAAAAACTTGGCTTAAAGCTCAACATTCAGAAAACGAAGATCATGGCATCCGGTCCCATCACTTCATGGCAGATAGATGGGGAAACAGTGGAAACAGTGGCTGACTTTATTTTTCTGGGCTCCAAAATCCAGATACTTCAGAAAAAAGGGAGCTATTATATAACTGATTTAAACCAGAACACCTGGTCACCCTTGTCTCACACACACGACTTTTACTCATCCTTATTCAGTTAGTAAATCATGTCACTTTTTCCTTTCATATTTCTTAGATCTATGCTCCCATACTCATTGTCAATCCAACCCAAACTCATTGTACCAGACTGATATTTCTAAAGACACTGTTTAACATGCTATTTATCTGTGAAAGTCACCAGGATTTACTGCCAGGAACACTACATCTAAATGGGTCTGCACAGTCTTCAATAGCCATCATAATTTGGTTCCATTTTATTTTCCCAACAGTGTTGCATGGATAACTGCCATATTAATTTATGAAGAGCTTCACAGTGTCTGAATACACCAGGCTCTTTCTTATTTCTGTGCTTTCACTCACAACAATCTCTGCAGGTGCAACCTTCTCCCTCCCAGTCAATCTACTCTTTCTCACAGCTCTACACCCCCATGAACTCCGGCCTCCTAGAAAAGGAAAGTGAGATAGGTCTCAACTTGCACACCATTTCTCATTAGTAGTGACTGACTGGAGACTGGTGTTGAGAAGGATCCTGAATCTGAGTCCAGGCTTCATAGACCCAGATTCACTTTATGAATGAAGTGATAGTCTACCAATACCTAGCAATGGGCATAAGAGAGTAGAGTGGAGACATACAAGTTACATGTACAAATCCCTGTACTAGAGTCTTTCTACTACTTCATATGGATTGGTCTTATCTCTCCTATCAGACCATAAGTTTATTTTTACTGTTAATTTTATTTATTTTATTGGAGTATAGTTGCATCACAATGTTGTATTAGTTTCTGCTGTACAGCCAAATGATTCAGTCATACATATACATATATCCTCTCCCTCTTGCACCTCCCTAGAACATGAATTTCTGTACAGCCTAACACTGTTTGGGAATATAGGGGAAGCTCAGTAAGTACTTATTAATGAAAGGTCCCCAGAATAAATGAGTGCAATTTCAATTTGATATTTCCTTCAGAAAAATTTCTTTGGGGGATATAATGTTGCTGTTGTTACTGAAAACAAGCTCTAGAGTCAGGGAGTTCTGGCTTCATGCCAAGGTTCTGGGTTGGCCCATTTGTAGCCATATATTCTGAGCAAGTGGCTCAACTTTTCTATGTGCCTGACTTTCTTCATCCATAAAATGGGAATAATGTTCAGACCCATATTGCACCCATATTGCTCTGTGTGTATTTTTGTGTGTAGTTTTAAAGAATAAGACAAAATATTTACACTTAGCACAGCTCCTGGCACATACCAGGTGCTCAGGAAATTCAAGTTTCTGTGGTCTCAGTATGTGTGTTTGAGTTTCTGCCTGTCCATTTTTACTTCTATGGCAGGAATAGCTCTATATTCTCTGCCCTCTAGGGCTCTCTCCCCTCATGTGGTTCTCTGCTGTCCCCACAGGGATTGCTACAGAGAATGGCACATGCAAGATCACTGAGGGGACCAATCTTAGTGGAGTGGATTTGGGGAGAGAGAAGAGCATGGAATTGTATAGAAGCAATTACTAAGAGTCTTAGATGCCAAGCTGGGGAGTCTGGACATGCCTGGAGAGAATGGAGAGCCACCAGAGGTTTATGTGATAAATAAAGTGGACAGAACAATGCAGTGATAAAATGTTTGCTTTACCTTGCCCAGTCAATTATTAAATAGTCTGTGTAAAACAGCTTCCGGATTTACTTGAATCTAAATACACTGGCATTAAAAGATGTATTTTCACTATTTCCCTTCTGGATCTCTTCGGAACATGAGATTAGTCATTTAACATGAGACTACTTAGGAAGTTGGGCATTGCATCTCAGATCAGCCACTGAACCTCAGAGAGGTACTGGGTAAGCCACTGAACCTCTCTGGGACTTACTTTCATGTTTCCAAATGTGTCTATCTTGCCTAAGGGCTTCAGTCCTGACTTACAGTGATGCTGAAATAATAAATGAGCAAAAGATTCTATTCCTACCTATAACTAAAATTGTCTAGGAAGGTTGCACTGAAGCCACTTCACATCTCTGCCTGAAAATAATGTCATTAGAAGATGTGACAAACACACTAATAGAAACTTGGGCAGAGGACACAAAAAGGCAATTCATAGAAAAAGAAATACAAGTGGACAAGAAGGATATGGTAAAATAAATATCTTGATGATAATCAAATAATGCAAATTAAAGAATGAAATAATTTTTTTTCTAACAAATTGTCCAAGATTTAAAATAAGTTATATCCAGTTTGACAAGAAATTCCAGAAAGAGATTTTCTTCTACATGCTCATTACAGTATATCTTTTTGCAAACTTTTTGAAAGCCAGCCAATCTATATATTTCAAACGCCTTCAAAATATGCATTCTCTTTTACCCAGTGTTTCTAAAGACTGATCTTCAGAAAATAATCAGATAATGACATAAAGATTTAGCCACAGAGAGATTAATTATATATTATTTATAACAGCAAAAATAACTTTCAACAATTAATAGCAATTAAAGAATGGTTAAATTTTACCTTAGTACATTCATAATAGAATACTGGAGGGGTTGCCATTTCCTACTCTGCAATAGACACTGCGCAGCCATTAAAAATGGTATGATATCATTAAGTGGGAAAATATCATATACAATCTAATCATGTTTGGTTTAAAAAAAGTTCCAATTCTGTGTCTACAGATGCATGTGTATATTGTATGTGTATACACATATGTGTGGATATACATATATATGTCCATATATATGTACATATGGGCTTCCCAGATGGTTCAGTGTGTAAAGAATCCCTCTGCAATACAGGAAATATAGGAGACGCAGGTTCGATCCCTGAGTTGGTAAGATACCTTGGAGGAGGATAAAGCAACCCACTCCAGTATCCTTGCCTGGAGAATCCCACAGACAGAGTAGCCTGGTGGGCTCCAGTCCACAGGGTTGCAAAGAGACAGACACAATGTAGGGTAAGGGAGTTAGAGGAGAGGTTCAGAAAAAGAACAAGACCAGCACTTTACAGGAACAGATCACCTTTAATGAAGCGAGAAAGGGCCGAAGTCAGATTAGTGAGCTGCTGCACTAACCCAAGAAAAGACTACATATATATAGGCATATATGTGGAAATTTCCTGTCTGAAGGGGGCCTGTTTTTCTCCAAGGTTGTTCGGGGTAGTTATCTCTTAAACGGCTGGGGCAAGGAATTCTGGAGATTGGCCAGAGGCTGGACTGCCTGGGAGCTGGGCATAATCAAACTTAATGTCCTTTTTTTTTTTCTTTGGGTGAGAGAGTTCTTTGTTTTGCATAAAAAGGTGGGGAGGACCCGGCGGGGAGTTTTAACTCCAGGCTCTTTTGAGCCATGTAACTTTCCTTCACAGGACAAGTGACTGAGCATGCACGCACACCTATGTACATATACACACATAATAGCTCTCATATATATGTGAAGAGAGACAGTCAAAAGGATATGCACCAACATGTTAGTGTTCTCATTGTAATTGCAAGTACTTTATTATCTTCTTTTTGCTCATCTGTATACTATATTTTACACAATAAACATTACTTTTATATTTTTAAAAGATTATTTTAAAATCAATTTAGGAGAACCCCAGAGTTAATAGAAGGAAAGAAATCTTAAAAATTAGGGCAGAAATAAATGCAAAAGAAACCATAGCAAAAATCAACAAAGCAAAAAGCTGGTTCTTTGAAAGGATAAATAAAATTGACAAACCATTAGCCAGACTCATCAAGAAATAAAGAGAGAAAAATCAAATCAATAAAATTAGAAATGAAAATGCAGAGATCACAACAGACAACACAGAAATACAAAGGATCATAAGAGACTACTCTCAGCAATCATATGCCAATAAAATGGACAACGTGGAAGAAATGGACAAATTCTTAGAAAAGTACAACTTTTCAAAACTGAACCAGGAAGAAATAGACAATCTTAACAGACCCATCACAAGAATGGCAATTGAAACTGTAACCAGAAATCCTGCAGCAAACAAAAGCCCAGGTCCAGACGGCTTCACAGCTGAATTCTACCAAAAATTTCGAGAAGAGCTAACACCTATCATACTGAAACTCTTCCAGAAAATTGCAGAGGAAGGTAAACTTTCAAACTCATTCTATGAGGCCACCATCACCCTAATTCCAAAACCTGACAAAGATGCCACAAGAAAAGAAAACTACAGGCCGATATCACTGATGAACATAGATGCAAAAATCCTCAACAAAATTCTAGCAATCAGAATCCAACAACACATTAAAAAGATCATACACCATGACCAAGTAGGCTTTATCCCAGGAATGCAAGGATTCTTCAATATTCGCAAATCAATCAATGTAATTCACCACATTAACAAATTGAAAAATAAATGCCATATGATTATCTCAATAGATGCAGAGAAGGCCTTTGATAAAATTCAACATCCATTTATGATAAAAACTCTCCAGAAAGCAGGAATAGAAGGAACATACCTCAACATAATAAAAGCTATATATGACAAACCCACAGCAAACATTATCCTCAATGGTGAAAAATTGAAAGCATTTCCCCTAAAGTCAGGAACAAGACAAGGATGTCCACTTTCACCGCTACTATTCAACATAGTTCTGGAAGTTTTGGCCACAGCAATCAGAGCAGAAAAAGAAATAAAAGGAATCCAAATTGGAAAAGAAGAAGTAAAACTCTCACTGTTTGCAGATGACATGATCCTCTACATAGAAAACCCTAAAGACTCCACCAGAAAATTACTAGAGCTAATCAATGAATATAGTAAAGTTGCAGGATATAAAATCAACACACAGAAATCCCTTGCATTCCTATACACTAATAATGAGAAAGTAGAAAACGAAATTAAGGAAACAATTCCATTCACCATTGCAACGAAAAGAATAAAATACTTAGGAATATATCTACCTAAAGAAACTAAAGACTTATATATAGAAAACTATAAAACACTGATGAAAGAAATCAAAGAGGACACTAATAGATGGAGAAATATACCATGTTCATGGATTGGAAGAATCAATATAGTGAAAATGAATATATTACCCAAAGCAATCTACAGATTCAATGCAATCCCTATCAAGCTACCAGCGGTATTTTTCACAGAACTAGAACAAATAATTTCAAGATTTGTATGGAAATACAAAAAACCTCGAATAGCCAAAGCAATTTTGAGAAAGAAGAATGGAACTGGAGGAATCAACTTACCTGACTTCAGGCTCTACTACAAAGCCACAGTCATCAAGACAGTGTGGTACTGGCACAAAGACAGAAATATAGATCAATGGAACAAAATAGAAAGCCCAGAGATAAATCCACACACATATGGACACCTTATCTTTGACAAAGGAGGCAAGAATATACAATGGAGTAAAGACAATCTCTTTAACAAGTGGTGCTGGGAAAACTGGTCAACCACTTGTAAAAGAATGAAACTAGATCACTTTCTAACACCACACACAAAAATAAACTCAAAATGGATTAAAGATCTAAATGTAAGACCAGAAACTATAAAACTCCTAGAGGAGAACATAGGCAAAACACTCTCCGACATAAATCACAGCAGGATCCTCAATGATCCGCCTCCCAGAATACTGGAAATAAAAGCAAATATAAACAAATGGGATCTAATTAAAATTAAAAGCTTCTGCACAACAAAGGAAACTATAAGCAAGGTGAAAAGACAACCCTCTGAATGGGAGAAAATAATAGCAAATGAAGCAACTGACAAACAACTAATCTCAAAAATATACAAGCAACTTATACAGCTCAATTCCAGAAAAATAAACGACCCAATCAAAAAATGGGCCAAAGAACTAAATAGACATTTCTCCAAAGAAGACATACGGATGGCTAACAAACACATGAAAAGATGCTCAACGTCACTCATTATCAGAGAAATGCAAATCAAGACCACAATGAGATACCACTTCACACCAGTCAGAATGGCTGCGATCCAAAAGTCTGCAAGCAATAAATGCTGGAGAGGGTGTGGAGAAAAGGGAACCCTCTTACACTGTTGGTGGGAATGCAAACTAGTACAGCCACTATGGAGAACAGTGTGGAGATTCCTTAAGAAATTGCAAATAGAACTGCCTTATGACCCAGCAATCCCACTGCTGGGCATACACACCGAGGAAACCAGAATAGAAAGAGACACATGTACCCCAATGTTCATTGCAGCACTGTTTATAATAGCCAGGACATGGAAACAACCTAGATGTCCATCAGCAGATGAATGGATAAGAAAGCTGTGGTACATATACACAATGGAGTATTACTCAGCCATTAAAAAGAATACATTTGAATCAGTTCTAATGAGATGAATGAAACTGGAGCTGATTATACAGAGTGAAGTAAGCCAGAAAGAAAAACACCAATACAGTATACTGACACATATATATGGAATTTAGAAAGATGATGATGATGACCCTGTATGTGAGACAGCAAAAGAGACACAGATGTATAGAATGGACTTTTGGACTCTGAGGGAGAGGGCGAGAGTGGGATGATTTGGGAGAATGGCATTGAAACATGTATAATATCATGTAGTAAACGAAGCGCCAGTCTATGTCCAATACAGGATACAGGACGCTTGGGGCTGGTGCACAGGGATGATCCAGAGAGATGATATGGGGTGGGAGGTGGGAGGGGGGTTCAGTATTGGGAGCTCGTATACACCCATGGCAGATTCATGTCAATGTATGGCAAAACCAATACAGCATTGTAAAGCAAAATAAAATAAAATCACTTTAGGTGTCTACTAGTTTGTAAAAATGGCTTATTATTTAAAAGATGCTCACTTGTTTAGAAGAGTTTCTGGTCTAAGCTGATTACTATGATGCCTTGTAAAGGCAGGCAGGCAGTTTCCTTTCAGCCTTAGAGGCTGGAACCAAATGATGTTCAAATTTCCTTTCCAGGCAGCCACCTACAAAGCAATGGGTCAGGACAGGTGGGGCCAGGCCAGTGTAGCAAAGACAAGAGAGGTCACAAGAACAGTAGTGTCCCAAGGGAGGCAAGGGCAGGGTCTGTGACTGTCCATAGTGTCCCGTGGATCCAGAGAGAACAGGCTAAAGGCAAGACATCAGCCAGTAGCCTGGCAAAGGTCAGTTTTTACAGGATCAAATTGGGCTGAAGTGCATGGGTGGGAGCAGTATCTGCCTTTTATAGTAAGACTAGGGCTGAAGCTTTATTTTTTTTAATTTAATTTCTTAATTAATTTATTTATTTCATACATTGACATGAATCCGCCACAGGTGTACATGAACTCCTAAACATGAACCCCCTTCCCACCTTCCACCCCACATCATCCCTCCGGATCATCCCCATGCACCAGCCCCGAGCATCCTGCATCCTGCATTGAACATAGACTGGCGATTCGTTTCTTACATGATAGTATACATATTTCAATGCTATTCTCCCAAATCATCCCACCCTCTCCCTCTCCCTCTCCCTCAGAGTCCAAAATCAATCAAAATGAAATAGCAGAAGAACAGGGACTAGTCAGAACAAGACAGCCACCCAGGAAGCAGCACAAAAGGGTATGAGCACTGAGGCTCTCTGTGTTGAACATGAGCACGCCCCCCTCCCCTATCCTTCATACACAGAAAGAGACTGCCAGCTGTGCACTTCTTGAGGACTGCTGCACTCACTGTGCATGTGTGGAAGGTCATAGCTGCATAGGCAAAAGCATGGCACCTGTCTACCATTACCCACCTGTGCTATACTAGCTAAGGCACTGATCACACGGACGGTGGAAAATTAAAAAGAGCAGAACACCTGAAAAGCTGAAGGTTGAGTGGGAGGACATTATACTTTTTCCCTAAATTCAGAGACCTTTAGACTGCTGCTATATGACTTTTCCCTTTCTTTCAATATCTGCCTTGTGGAAAACATTCCAATCTCACTCAACATCAGAGCTAGAACTATACTTAGGGGTCATTTAGCCCAACCTCCATTGATTTATAAATGAGGAAATTCAGCCCTAAGAAAAATAGAAGGGATATGCTTTAGGCTTCACTTTAAAAACAAAACAAAACACACAACAGAGAAAGGAATTAAGTCCATTCAATAGCCCCATGATCTGAATTCAGGGTTCAAAGATATTTTTAAAATATTTTCAGTGAGAAATCGAGGTCAATTTATTAAGCTAATATTCTGGGATATCTTTTGTATTATTAAAGCATAGAGAAAAGTACATATAACAATATAACAGACAGTCATATTTCCACCATCCAGATCTAACAAATTCTAATATCCTGCTCTAGATCTTTTTAAGAAACCCAGCTTTACATCAGTTCAGTTCAGTCACTCAGTTATGTCCGACTCTGCGACCCCATGAATCGCAGCACGCCAGGCCTCCCTGTCCATCACCAACTCCCAGAGTTCACTCAGACTCACAACCATCCAGTCAGTGGTGCCATCCAGGCATCTCATCCTCTGTCGTCCTCTTCTCCTCCTGCCCCCAATCCCTCCCAGCAGCTTTACATAGACAATTGGAATTCATTTCTATGCTTCTCAAGTTTCACTTCATTCCTACATGACCCTACAAGAGGTGACAATGCTCTTAAATTGGTATGATAATTCAAAAAGATGTCTTTATACTTCTCATCTTCTTATGTTTGTGTACAATATGGTGTCATTTTATATGTTCAAAATATTTTTGTAAATGTTCTCACACAGTATGTATAATTCTTATGTGGTTTTCACTACACATTTTGTGATATTTTATTATAAGTAGGTCTACTTCATTATATTTACTTTGGTGGTTTCTCATTTCATTCTTATAAGTAAGGTTACCATAAATATTTTTTAATATCCCCTTGAATACATGTGTGATTGTTTCTTTAGTTCACATACATAAAAGTAGAATGATAGCTGCTGTGTTTTGAGGAGATTTCAATAAACAGCATCTCTATTCCTCATGTTATCGATTGAGAAGTCTGGTTTAAGAATAAGGAAGATGGTTTTTGACAAATAAAGCTGACATTAGAGAATGTGATTATATTTGCAGCCAGGTATACTTTCTAATTCTAAAAACAAATTTACTCCACTCAAGTCACAAGCATCTTTGGCATTAAACCACAGAGTAGTATAGGAGAACAGGTGCTCAGCATGATCCTAGCCTCCCAAGAGGAAGGAAAGATGGAAGGGCTGGGCTACACAGACTCAGTTCCTCCTTCCAAATTCACCAATAAAAATCAATTACTTAAATTAGGAGATTGTGATTGATACATACACATTACTGTATTTAAAATAGATAATATAGCACAGGGAACTCTACTCAGTGCTCTGTTCAGATCAGTTGATCAGCCATGTCTGACTCATTGTGACCCTGTGGACTGCAGCAAGCCAGGACTCCCTGTCCATCACCAACTACTGGAGTTTACTCAAACTCATGTCCAAGGAGTCAGTGATGCCATCCATCTCATCCTCTCTAGTCCGCTTCTACTCCAGACTTTGATGTTTCCTAGTATCAGGATCTTTTTAAATGACTCAGCTCTTCACATCAGGTAGCCAAAGTATTGGAGTTTCACCTTCAACATCAGGCTTTCCAATGAATATTCAGAGCTGATTTCCTTTAGGATGGACTGGTTGATCTCCTTGCAGTCCAAGGGACTCTCAAGAGTCTTCTCCAACACCACAGTTCAAAAGCATCAGTTCTTCGGCACTCAGCCTCCTTCACAGTCCAACTCTCAAATCCATACATGACCACTGGAAAAACCATAGCCTTGACTAGACGGACCTTTGTTGGCAAAGTAATGTCTCTGCTTTTTAATATGCTGTCTAGGTTGGTCATAACTTTAGTTTCAAGGAGTAAGCATCTTTTTATTTCATGGCTGCAGTCACCACCTGCAGTGATTTTGGACCCAAGAAAATATAATAATATTTATAGTTGTGTGTTATACTTTATTTTTCTTTTTATTTATTTTTATGTTATTTTTTTCATTTATTTTTCTTTTTATTATTTTACTTTACAATCAGTTCAGTTCAGTTCAGTCGCTCAGTTGTGTCCAACTCTTTGCAACCCCATGAATTGCAGCACGCCAGGCCTCCCTGTCCATCACCAACTCCCGGAGTTCACTCAGACTCGTGTCCATCGAGTCAGTGATGTCATCCAGCCATCTCAACCTCGGTCGTCCCCTTCTTCTCCTGCCCCCAATCCCTCCCAGCATCAAAGTCTTTTCCAATGAGTCAATTCTTCGCATGAGGTGGCCAAAGTA
>SJYX01009702.1:207331-249540 GCA_006410675.1 Oreotragus oreotragus | reverse complement strand
GGTGTTTCTTGACTTCCTACTTTAGCATTCCAGTCCCCTATAATGAAAAGGACATCTTTTTTGGGTGTTAGTTCTAGAAGGTCTTGTAGGTCTTCATAAAACCGTTCAACTTTAGCTTCTTCAGCATTACTGGTTGGGGCATAGACTTGGATAACTGTGATATTGAATGGTTTGCCTTGGAAACGAACAGAGATCATTCTGTCTTTTTTGAGATTGCATTCAAGTACTGCATTTTGGACTCTTTTGTTGACCATGATGGCTACTCCATTTCTTCTGAGGGCCTCCTGCCCGCAGTAGTAGATATAATGGTCATCTGAGTTAAATCCACCCATTCCAGTCCATTTTAGTTCGCTGATTCCTAGAATGTCAACGTTCACCCTTGCCATCTCTTGTTTGACCACTTCCAACTTGCCTTGATTCATGGACCTGACATTCCAGGTTCCTATGCAATATTGAGGCCTCTTATAATTCCATATAAATTTGAGGACTAACTTTTCTATTTATGCAAAAATGTCACAAGTTTTGATGGAGATTGTATTGAATCTGTAAATCACAATGGACAGTATTGCTATTATAACACCATTAAGTCTTTCAAGCTATGAACATGGCATTTCTTTCCATTAATGGATATCTTCTTTAATTTATTTCAGCAATGTTTTATAGTATTCATTATACAAGTCTTTAACCTCCTTGGTCAAATTTAGTCCTAGATATTTTATTCTTTTGGGTGCTATTATAAATGGAGTTGTTCTCTTAATTTCCTTTTTGGATTATTTATTGCTGGTGTATAGAACAACAACTTAACTTTTGCGTGTTGATCTTGTACCCTACAACTTTGCTGAATTGTATGAGTTCTAGTAAGTTTTGTTGTGAACTTTAAAAAATATTCTGCCTATAGAATTCTTTTATCTGTGAATAGAGATAGTTGTTTTTCCTTTACATTTTGGATGTCTTTTATTTCATTTTATATTCTACTTGCTCTAACTAGAACTTTCAATACAGTGTTGAATAGCAGTGGTAAAAGTGGGCATCTTTATCTTCTAATCTTAGAGGGAAATCTTGTGGTTTTTTTGCTATTGATTATGGTGTTAGCTGTTAATTTTTCATAAATGCTCTTTATCACATTGAGGAAAATCCCTTCTATTCATAGTTTGGTGAGTGATTTGATCATAAAAGTTGTTGGATTTAGCCAAATATTTTCTCTGTACCTATTGAGATGATCATGTGAATGTTTTTTCCTTCATTCTGTTAAGGTGGTGTGTTCCATTGATATTATTATATTGAACCATCCTTAGATTCTTGGGATTAAACCCCACTTGGTCATTTTGTATACTCTTTTTAATACGCAGCTGCATTTGATTTGCCAGTATTTTGTATCTGTATTTATATGTGATATTGGTTTCTAGTTTTTGGTTTTTTTTTCTTGTGGTATCTTTGTCTGGCTTTGGTATAAGGTTAATACTGGCATCATAGAATGAGTAAAGACCTGTTCCCTCTTTTTGTTTTTGGAAGAGTTTGAGAAGGATTAGTATTATTTCCTTAAATATTCGATGGAAATCACCAATGAAGCCATCTGCTCCTGGACTTTCTTTATAGGGAGGTTTTGATGAGTGTTTCAGTGTCTTTACTTAAAACAGATATTCTCTAAAAGGTCTTCTTCCCTAGCTTCCTTTCACAAGCTACTAAATTTCCTCACCAACTTGCACAAATTCCCTTCTTTCCCTCATGAATGACTTCCATCCCTCATTTCTTCTAAGAACTTTTTATTATCTCCTATCACATAATCAGTATCAGTTCAGTCTCAGTTCAGTCACCCAGTCGTATCTGACTCTTTGCTACCCCATGAACCGCAGTACGCCAGGCCTCTCTGTCCATCACCAACTCCCAGACTTCACCCAAACACATGTCTATTGAGTCGGTGATGCCATCCAACCATCTCATCCTCTGTTGTCCTCTTCTCCTCCTGCCCTCAATCTTTTCCAGCATCATTGTCTTTTCAAATGAGTCAGCTCTTCATATCAGGTGGCCAAAGTATTGGAGTTTCAGCTTCAACATCAGTCCTTCCAATGAACACCCAGGACTGATCTCCTTTAGGATGGACTGGTTGGTTCTCCTTGCAGTCCAAGGGACTCTCAAGAGTCTTCTCCTACAACACAGTTCAAAAGCAGCAATTCTTTGACACTCAGCTTTCTTCACAGTCCAACTCTCACATCCATACATGACTACTGGAAAAACCATAGCCTTGACTAGACGGACCTTTGTGGGCAAAGTAATGTCTCTGCTTTTTAATATGCTGTCTAGGTTGGTCATAACTTTCCTTCCAAGGAGTAAGCGTCTTTTAATTTCATGGCTGCAATCAGCATCTGCAGTGATTTTGGAGCCCAGAAAAATAAAGTCAGCCACTGTTTCCCCATCTATTAGCCATGAAGTGATGGGACAGGATGCCATGATCTTAGTTTTCTGAATACTGAGCTTTAAGCCAACTTTTTCACTCTCCTCTTTCACTTTCATCAAGAGGCTCTTTAATTCTTCACTTTCTGTCATAAGGGTGGTGTCATCTGCTTATCTGAGGTTATTGATATTTTTCCTGGCAATCTTGATTCCAGCTTGTGCTTCATTCAGCCCAGCATGTCTCATGATGTACTCTGCATATAAGTTAAATAAGCAGGGTGACAATATACAGCTTTGACGTACTCCTTTTCCTATTTATCATTACTAAGCTCCCTCACCTCACTGTTCAAAGTGCTAACCTCCACACTTCCTCTCTTCAAGCTCTTCCACCTCTAACCTCACCATACTAACCCCCCCTTACCTAACCTATCAAATTCATTTCTACATCACCTCCTTTCTCAGAGACCTTTCCTTGTTCACTTCCTCTCACAAACGTGTAAGTGAACATGTTAGTAGCTCAGTCTTGTCTGACTCTCTGAGACGCCATGGACTGTAGCCCACCAGGCTCCTCTTTCCATAGAATTCTCTAGTCAAGAATATTGGAGTGTGTTGCCATGTCCTTCTCCAAGGGATCTTTCCAACCCAGTGATTGAACCCGGGTCTCGTGCATTGCAGGCAGATTCTTTACCACTGAGCCACCAGGGCAGCCCTTCCTTTTTTTTTCATGATTGCCATCCCTGCCTCCTCTAACCTCACAAAATTATTTCCCTTTTTCCCATGTAAGGCTTCTTTCCCTCCAGTCCTTTCGCAAAGTAGGAACTTCCCTCTCTCCACATAGTACTAAACTCCCTCACCTTTCTCAAAGAACTTGTCTCCTTTACATATGCTCATGAAGACCCTCCCGCCCCGCCCCGTCACCTCCTTCACAAATCCCTTTCCTCTCTTACTCTCACAAGTGCTTTCCCCTCTTCATCACTACTCTAGAAGTTCTTCTTAACCTTTAGTCAAGGTCCTTTCATTCTTCACCTCCCCATAATGACTTTTCTTGGATCACCGTACAAGTCTTTCCCCTCATTCAAAAACTTTTCTTCCTTATTTCACAAAGCCCTTTACTCCCCTCACTCAAGGTCTTCACTCTCTCACCTCCCTCTTAAAATGCCTTTATTGTTCTCACTCTAACCTACCTTCACAAAGAGCTCCTTAGTCAAAATTCTTTGCTTCTCTTCTTACTTCTTATTTACCCTCCTTGAGACCTTTGCTCACCCCTCTCCTCCAGATGCTTGTTTTGGCCCTCCAAAGGCCCCCGAATCTCCCCACTCACAGGTTTTTATTCGTGACCACCCACAGGTACTCTCCTTCCTCAGAAGTCTTCTTTTCCTCCTTCTACTCAGTGCTCTTGTGGCCTCACTTTCCTCACTCAAAGTCTTTCCTACTTCCTCCTCCAGATCTTTGTTGCTGCCCCTCCCCCAAATCCAGTACTTTTCCTTTCCCCACAGCCTCCTCTCTTAGCTCAAAGGTACCCTTGTCAAGAAAGGGCCTTGTCTACCTTACCTCCTTTAGTCTGCCCTCCCTCCCAACCCCCTCACTATAGTATTTTGTCTCCTCCTCTGCATAAAGGACTTGGGTTTCCCACAGTATTCTTCCCTCCCTCCCTCTCTCAATCTCCAGCTTCAAACCCAAAGACCTTCCATGATCCCTACATCTAATCTCAGTGACTTCTCTCTCCCTGCCCTCCCTAGAGCCCTTCCATCTCTTCAACTAAGGTTCTCCACAGTCAAAAGGAGGAGGCAAAATTGGTCAGAGGCATTGTAAGTAAAAGGAACAGAGCCTGCTATATACTGTGTCATGGCTGCTTGGGGGTAAAATTTATTGTTAAATAAAGTATACGTTATGCATTCTTTTATCAACTATTTTAAGTAAGGTAGAAAAATATGATTCCTGCTCTTTGAAAAATATTTTAAGATCCATTTTAAATGATCATTTACAAATCATATTATTTCAGATTATTCATATGTATTTTTCCTACTATTCATCTAAAATACAAAGTATTTCTGAATTCTAATGTATTGTAAAAAAGTTACAAATAAAACTGAGAACCTTACAAACTGAGACCTTTTTCATTCTCTGAAAAAGTAATTTAGAAAACACAACTATATATTGTACATTTTTATTTTCTTGGTTCATGAGTTCTTCATTTTCTACTTCTGTTTTGAGTAGATCTCTTTGAAAAAGAGAATACTGTTATTCAGTGTAATTTCTTTATTTCCATGAGGACTTTTTCCAATATAGGTTTAACATCTTTTCTCTTAAAATAATCCATGATTCATTCTATATGTTGTCAAAATCCCAGATCCTCAAAAGATAATATACCACTGGGTGGATTAAATATCATTTTGCATTTAAAATGATTTAACTCCATTGTGTATATGTACCACAGCTTTCTTATCCATTCATCTGCTGATGGACATCTGGGTTGCTTCCATGTCTTGGCTATTCGGATTCATGTTGATGTATGGCAAAACCAATACAATATTGTAAACTAATTAGCCTCCAATTAAATAAATTTAAAAAAATGATTTAACTCAATTATGCGATGGGTTGACATGTATCTCCCCCCTCTCTGCATCAAAAAATGGTGTAGTACATTTTTTGTATCAGTACCTCAGAATGTGACCTGATTTGGAGATAAGGTCTTTATAGAGGTAATCAAGTTAAAGTGAAGTGGGCCCTAATCCAGTATGAATGTTTTCATTATAAAAAGGAGAGATTTGAACACAGCGATAGACATTGATAGTAGAAAGACTATATGAATAGACATGGGGAATAGACAGCCATCTATAAGCCAAGGAGAGGGGCTTTCTTTCACAGTTCTCAGAAAGAATCAGCCCTATTGACATCTTAATTTTGGACTCTGGCCACTGGAATTGTTGAAACAAAAAATTTCTGTTGTTCAAGCCACCAGGTTTATGGTGCTTTCTTACAATGACCCTAGCAAACTAAAACATACTGTTGTTGTTGTTCATTCAGTTGCTAAGTCATGTTTGACTCTTAGCTACCCCATGGACTGCAGCATGCCACGATTCCCTGTCCTTCATTATCTCTTAGAGTTTGCTCAAATTCATGTCCATTTAGTCGGTGATGCTGTCTAACCATTTCATCTCCTTCTGCCCTCTTCTCTTTTGCCTTCAGTCTTTCCCATCATCAGTGTCTTTTCCAGTGAATCGGCTTTTTGCCTTGGGTGGTCAGAGTATATTCAGGGTAAAATGAATAAAAATAATTTAGCCACGCCCTTGGAGTATTGCAGTGAAATCAGGGTACATGGTCCCAGAGCTAAAATTTCCCTTCTTCATAGATAGACCCTTCTGAGTTCTCTTAGATTTAATGCCACCAGGGAGAATTGAGGTCGAGGGATCTGAAGTAACTGCTGGGATAGCTCCAGGTTGTATTGTCATTTTGACCTTGCTTTTCAGGTTGTTTTTATGCACAAGGCATATAAACTAGTGGCATACAGGATGAAGAAACCAGTAGATCAGGACTGGGAATTTGATCCCATTTCCTCCACCAGTTCTTTAATTTATTGGGTTAGTCCTTATTGCCTGTCTTTTTTGGGGGGAGATTAAAAAAGAGAAATAAAGATTGACCAGTAGGTAACATATTCAGAATGTTTTAGCTTCACGGGGGCAGAGAACCTCTTGACTAGTTTTTGTATTATATTTCATTTCTCTGTTATGCTTGGTGAGTAAATGAGGCAGTGCACCTCAATAGAAGGTCTGATTGACTGCCTTGTACCACACTAAGCACGAACTTTGGTCTTGCTTTAACCATTTGTATATGTGCTCTAACCATTTGTATATGTGCTGTAGTTGGAGGAGCCCTGAACTAGGAGTTAGGAGACCTGAGTCATCATGATTCTGCCACTGACTTGCTATATGACTTTTGAGGAATCGTTTTACCTGTTTAGGTTTCAGTTATCTTGTCTAAAAATTGAGATTTCACTATACAGGTGTTTCTCTTGCCTCAGTCATTTGTATAATACCTTCATAATTTGTTATCTTAATGCTACCAGTTATTCATATTTTCTTTAAATTGCCTCACTTTTTAATATAAATGCATTTGTTTTAAAAGGAAACTGTAGCACTGTTATAAATGGAAAACTGGTCATATTTGTGATTAAGAGAATTATTTATAAAAATAAATATCCTGAAAACAAAGTAATGTTATTAAAGTTAGAAACAATTTAAAAAGTGAAAGACATATGATAAAATATTTATGGTTTTATATTGTACTAAGCATTTCGTGTATGACTTCATGTAATGCTTAGAATTCTTCAAAGTGAATTCTGTTCCCATTTTGCAGATAAGTAAACTGAGGCAAAGAGAAGTTTACTAATTTGTCTAAGTTGACTAGCTAGTACCTGGCAGAGTCAGAATGCAAATTCAGGTCTATTTGAGGCTGAGGCCCAGAAAAGACTGCAGCATAGGTAGACCTTCAAATAAAGCCCTAGCAAAATCCTCTTCAAGCTGATACCTCTTAGCTACTGTTCACATTCTGTCTCTTCACCCTTTAATCTAGTTCCTCATCTGACATACTTCACTGCAGAACAGGGCTCGCAGCATGATTTTCCAAATGAAAATGTAGGAGGGGGGGCTCCCTTGTTCAAAATGTATTATGAATTTCAAGATGATAGAAGAACATTACACCAAGTATAGGACTGTTTTGGAGAAGGCATTGGCAAACCACTCCAGTACTCTTGCCTGGAGAATCCCAGGGACGGGGGAGCCTGGTGGGCTGCCGTCTATGGACACGACTGAAGCAACTTAGCAGCAGCAGCAGCAGGACTGTTTTAAGAGTCACATTCTGTAGATTGCACAGGTCACATACCCATGAAGCGTACAGCTTTGAGTCTATTTTATTTTTTCCCTTTGAAACTTAGTTAGATTATCGGTTTTTTTTTTTCTTTTGGTAACAGGGAAATTAAAAAATAAAAATTCTTTGTGACGGGGAAACATAATTGGTTCTTTACCATTTCTTGTTGCCATTTAGGAATGCTGGTTCCTAATCTTTTATTTGCTGAGCTTAATGAGTGTACAGATGCAAATTAGAAGCATAGAGGATGGAATTATTCTGCATATGAAAAACAATGGGGGAGGGGAAAGAGTCTGGAGCCTAATATGGTGAAGAGGAAGCTCTGAAAAGACCTGGGTACTGACTGATGGGAGATTCTGGAGAGAGAAAAAGACAGCTCCTTCTGAGAATGAGGACTTCCCTGGTGGCTCAGACGGTAAAGTGTCTGTCTCCAATGCGGGAGACCTGGGTTCGATCCCTGGGTTGGGAAGATCCCCTGGAGAAGGAAATGGCAATCCACTCCAGTACTATTGCCTGGAAAATCCCATGGGCAGAGGAGCCTGGTAGGCTATAGTCCACGGGGTCACAAAGAGTCGGACACGACTGAGCGACTTCACTTTCACTTTCACTCTGAGAATGAAAGAACAGGGATATCAAAGGGGATTTTTATAAAGTTTTGCCATATGGTGAGTGATGTCAAACCTTATTTGGTGTCATGGTAGTTTTTCTATACTAGTCATGTATATTTTTTTCTACACTTTCATAATAAATACCTAAATAGTGAAAATTAAATACACCCATAAATATTCAGCTGTGTTCCACCTAAAATAAACCATGTAATGCTGATGATACTTACACATACTTTGGGAAATAGTGCTCATTTTAATTTAAAAATAATTGTTTTTCAGAGTAGGGAAGAGAGCAGTGGTAGGGAGCAGATTAAACATGCTGGAGGCTTTTGGTTCAGGCTGCTGCTGATAGGTGCTTACCTGAGTAAAACATTTCCTTTTGTAAAGTAAAACGTCTTCCTTTTGTACTGATTAAAGTGACCAAAAGATCTGTAATAGTTGAAAACTCAGAGAGCCAAGAAGGTTGCTATCATTATTTATATACCAGAAATTTGGAGGGATTTCTGAAAGATAGCCAAGCTAGACACTACTGAGAGAAGTTGCAGCAGACCTGTATTTCACTTCAGCTAAAGCCAAGCCTGTTTGGCAGGGTTTGGAGGCTAGAGTACCCTGATTTGGAGATCAATCTGCATCCTGCAAGAACTCTAGAGAGCACACTCCCTGCAGAAGACAACCTAGTATGGAGACTCAGGTCACTTTATGCTACTGCCAGCTGATACTTCCTTCAGATGGCGTGTTGACAAGGGTAGTCAAGGTCGGCACTGAGTGAACAAATGGCAGTACAGAACACAAAGATCCTGTCAAGTCTCCTTCCAACTGTAGCTCCTTTCCTGTATGATGCAGAGCAATGAGCCCTCTAATCTGGCAAAATATGGCTGGCAATGTTAATCTAATTTCTTGTTCCCTGGGCTTCCAAGCCCCTTGTATGGCCAGTTTCTCTTAATCTTTTTTTTTTTTTTTTTGTAAGCTGAAATATCTCAGAGAGGTCAGCTCCTGTTTAAAGTAGATCCTCTACCCTATATTGTATTGATAGCCACTTTCCTCATAGCACACATTACAATTTATAGTTATTTAATTTGTTAGTTTAGTTTTTTTTGTTTACTATATTGTAAGCTTCATGAGGGTAGGGATCTTACCTGATCTGTTCACTGATATATTCCCAAAACCTCAAATATAATAGGCATTAAAAACATATTTATTGAACGAGTAGGGGTTAAGATAGAACAAAATGAGGTATTTTTAACATTGCCAAGATACTGTAATACACAGTGAAGATAAAACTATAATGAATGAACATTTATGTGTAATGCTAAAATATGTAAAACAAATGGTCTTAGAAATTGAACTGGGAATGGACAAATAATTGTAGTGGCAGACTATGATACACATATTTTAGTCCTTGACAGAAAAAAGTAAAAATATTGACCATTTTAATAGTACAATTAGATTGATTTATCATGTATAACATGTCTGACTCAATGGATGTGAGTTTGAGTGAACTCCAGGAGATGGTTATGGACAGGGAGGCATGGTGTGCTCCGATTCATGGGGTCGCAAGGAGTCAGACACGACTGAGTGACTGAACTGACTGAACATGTATAACAAAGTTCATATTCATATAATAAAGTTCATATTGCAATAAAGTACCCTACAGGCTGATAATATACACTCAGGTACATGTGTATGGAAGCTGGTTTCATTAAAATAAGAAAGAATATTTTCATTGATATAAAGGAGATTTAAAAATTGCAAGTGAATATTCTTAGGATTCCATCTTGATAATTACTTTATAAGCAAATGATTTCCTAAGAAAATTAAAATAAACTCATGAGCATGAAGCAATAGTTATTTTCTGTAGAATAGAACCGTCTAGAAAGGAACCATCCCCCTTCAAAACTTACAGATTCAGACTATTTATGGATGAGTTTTTCCAAACCTTTAATGGATCAAATATTTCTTATTCTGTTTAAACTGTTTAAGTATAGAAAAAAAAAGATGAAAAGATTCCCAGATTATTTTAGGAAGAAGATATAACCGTCATGCCAAAACCTATAGAAATAGCAAACAACAGAAAGCTGCAGGCACACTTGACTTAGAAATGTTGATCCACAAATTCTGTATACAGCATTAACACTTTGGGCTTTATTTCAGGAATGCAAGAATATTTTAATATTGGGGAATATGTTAATATTCAGCAATTAAGAGGCAAAGGAAAATATCATCATGATAGTAAATATTAAAAGCATTTGATAAAATCTTACTTCCATTCTTGCTTAAAAATAAAGGAAAATAATAGAAAATTTATAGTAAACTAGGACTAGGGGAGTACATTCTTAATTTAGTAAAAAATTTCTTAAGCCAGAAATTTCTGTCTTCATCTGTATTTAGTGATATTGTGGTTGTATAGATCTGAAATGAAACGGAAGACCAATGAGCACCAAGGAGAGTCAAACAAAGTAGTAAGTTAGAAAATAAACTCCTTACCATTCTTACATACCAGCAGTAATCAGCTAGAAAATCTGGTGATATAGATCATATTCATATAAAAAGAAAATATACTTGACATATGGAAATAAGTGTAATAAGAATGGTATAGGATCTATATGAATGTAACTATAAACCTTACTCAGGGAGATAAAAAAGAGACTTGAATGAGTGAGATTCTTGAGTGAGGTAATTTTGTACTGTTATCCATTCTCTCTCAATGAATCTACATTTATGAAAATTCAAACCAGGTATAAAATGCACACAATAAATGTTTTTGAATGAATGTTAAGTAAGGAACATAATTACTATAAAAATATTATTAGGAGTTTTTGAATTGACAGAATGATTCTACGTTTAATCTAAAAAATTCTTCAGAGTTGAGAATAAAATTTTGATAATGAGGATTAATGAAAAGATTGCCAGATCAATTACTAAAGCTTGTGACAATTGAAGATAAATTAGTGCTAGTGGTACATGAATGGATAGTTTAATGGAACAGAATAGGAAGTCAAGAAACAAATCTATGACTGAGGACTTAGAATATTCTGGTGGTATCATAAGTAGGAAAGGATGGATTTAATAAATGGTCTTAAGAAAACTGAAAAAATGTATCCCTACTTCATATATCAAAATATTTTCTAGGAATTAAAGATTTACATTTAAAAAATGAAACTACATTTTGTCAAGTGCACATGGAACCCTCTCCAGGATAGATCACATCCTGGGCCATAAATCTAGCCTTGGTAAATTAAAAAAAAAAAA
Organism: Oreotragus oreotragus; assembly: GCA_006410675.1. NCBI lineage: Eukaryota > Metazoa > Chordata > Mammalia > Artiodactyla > Bovidae > Oreotragus > Oreotragus oreotragus. The sequence continues at coordinate 238,426 of SJYX01009702.1, read as the reverse complement.
AATGAAATCATTCCAAGCATCTTTTCTGACCACAATGTGGTAAGATTAGATGTCAATTACAGGAGAAAAACTGTTTAAAATTCCAGCATATGGAGGCTGAACAACATGCTTCTGAATAACCAACAAATCACAGAAGAAATCAAAATAAAAATATGCATAGAAACGAATGAAAATGAAAATACAACAACCCAAAACCTATGGGACACTGTAAAAGCAGTGCTAAGGGGAAGGTTCATAGCAATATAGGCATACCTGAAGATACAAGAAAAAAGTCAAATAAATAACCTAACTCTACACCTAAAGCAACAGGAAAAGGAAGAAATGAAGAGCCTCAGGGTTAGTAGAAGGAAAGAAATCTTAAAAATTAGGGTAGAAATAAATGCAAAAGAAATAAGAGACCATAGAAAAAATCAAATCTAAAAGCTGGTTCTTTGAGAAGATAAATAAAATTGACAAACCATTAGCCAGACTTATCAAGAAACAAAAAGAGAAGAATCAAATCAACAAAATACAAATGAAAGTGGAGAAATCACAACAGACAACACAGAAATACAAAGGATCATAAGAGACTACTATCAGCAACTATATGCCAATAAAATGAACAACTTGGAAGAAATGGACACATTCTTAAAAAAGTATAACTTTCCAAAACTGAACCAGGAAGAAATAGAAAATCTTAACAGACCCATGACAAGCATGAAAATCGAAAGTGTAATCAGAAATCTTCCAGCAAACAAAAGCCCCAGGACAAGATGGCTTCACAGCTGAATTTTACCAAAAATTTAGAGAAGAGCAGAGGAAGGTAAACTTCCAAACTCATTCTATGAAGCCAACATCACCCTAATACCAAAACCAGACAAAGATGCCACACACAAAAAAAATACAGGCCTATATCACTGATGAACATAGATGCAAAAATCCTTAACAAAATTCTAGCAAACAGAGTCCAACAACATAGTAAAAAGATCATACAGCATGACCAAGTGGCTTTATCCCAGAGATGCAAGGATTCTTCAATAGCCACAAATCAATCAACGTAATACACCACATTAACAAATTGAAAGATAAAAACCATATGATGCAGTGAAAGCCTTTGACAAAATTCAACATCCATTTATGATAAAAACCCTCCAGAAAGTAGTCATAGAAGGAACATAGCTCAACATAATAAAAGCTATATATGACAAACCCAATGAGCAAACATTCTCAATGGTGAAAAACTGAAAGCATTTCCTCTAAAGTCAGAAACAAGACAAGGGTGCCCAGTCTCACCACTACTATTCAACATAGTTTTAGAAGTTTTGGCCACAGCAATCAGAGCAGAAAAAGAAATAAAAAGAGTCCAAATTGGAAAAGAAGAAGTAAAACTCTCACTGTTTGCAGATGACATGATCCTCTACATAGAAAACCCTAAAGACTCCACCAGAAAATTACTAGAGCTAATCAATGAATACAGTAAAGTTGCAGGATATAAAATTAACACACAGAAATCCCTTGCATTACTATACACTAACAGTGAGAAAACCAAAAGAGAAATTAAGTAAGCAATTCCATTCACCATTGCAAAGAAAAGAATAAAATGCTCAGAAATATATCTACCTAAAGAAACAAAAGACCTATATACAGAAAACTATAAAACACTAATGAAAAAACTCAAAGAGGACACAAATAGATGGAGAAATATACCATTTCATGGATTGGAACAGTCAAACTATACACTAACAGTGAGAAAACCAAAAGAGAAATTAAGTAAGCAATTCCATTCACCATTGCAAAGAAAAGAATAAAATGCTCAGAAATATATCTACCTAAAGAAACAAAAGACCTATATACAGAAAACTATAAAACACTAATGAAAAAACTCAAAGAGGACACAAATAGATGGAGAAATATACCATTTCATGGATTGGAACAGTCAATATAGTGAAAATGAGTATACTACCCAAAGCAATCTATAGATGCAATGCAATCCCTATCAAGCTACCAATGGTATTTTTCAAAGAACTAGAACAAATAATTTCACAATTTGTATGGAAATACAAAAAACCTCGAATAGCAAAAGCAATCTTGAGACAGAAGAATGGAACTGGAGGAATCAATTTGCCTGACTTCAGGCTTTACTACAAAGCTACCATCATCAAGACAGTATGATACTGGCACAAAGACAGAAATATAGATCAATGGAACAAAATAGAAAGCCCAGAGATAAATCCATGCACCTATGGACACCTTATCTTTGACAAAGGAGGCAAGAATATACAATNGCAAACTAGTACAGCCACTGTGGAGAACAGTGTGGAGATTCCTTAAAAACTGGAAATAGAACTGCCATACAACCCAGCAATCCCACTTTTGGGCATACACACTGAGGAAACCAGAATTGAAAGAGACATGTGTACCCCAACGTTCATCACAGCACTGTTTATAATAGCCAGGACATGGAAGCAACCTAGATGTCCATCAGAAGGCAAATGGATAAGAAAGCAGTGGTACATATACACAATGGAATATTACTCAGCCATTAAAAAGAATACATTTGAATCAGTTCTAGTGAGCTAGGTGAAACTGGAGCCTATTATATAGAGTGAAGTAAGCTGGAAAGAAAAACACCAGTAGAGTATACTAACACATATATATGGAATATAGAAAGATGGTAATGATAACCCTGTATGCGAGACAGCAAAAGAGATACAGATGTATAGAACAGTCTTTGGAGTCTGTGGGAAAAGGCGAGGGTGGGATTATATGAGAGAATAGCATTGAAACATGTATATTATCATATGTGAAACGGGTCACCAGTCCAGGTTCAATGCATGAGACAGGGTGCTCAGGGCTGGTGCACTGGGATGACCCAGAATGTTGGGATGGGGAAGGAGGTGGGAGGGGGGTTCAGGATGGATCCTGAACACATGTACACCAATGGCTGATTCATGTCAGTCTATGACAAAACCAATACAATATTGTAATTAGCCTCAAATTAAAATAAAAACAACAAAATACAAAATTAAGCCCATAAAAAAATAAAGTGAAACTAAAAGTGTAGAAGGAACTATTAGAGTTTAGAATGCTGTCAACTGAAAAAATACACAACCTAAAATTTAAGAATTATGTTTTATTTGGCAGACTTTCTGAGGACTTAAGCCTGGAAACAGCCTCTGAGATAGCTCTGAAGGACCCTTCCAGAAGAACTAGGGGAGGAGCCAGGATATATAGGAGTTTTGGCAAAAACAAAAGGAAAACAAAAAAACACCCAAGGAGTCAAAACATCAAAAGATTACTGCTAATTAAAGAAAAACAGACATCTCAAGTGAATGAATTTAGTGCTTTTCTATGTATTGGAAGATGTAAGAGTCTTGGCTTATTGAAATTATTCCTTTGATATGCATCTTAACTATCTAGGACCAGTATCCTGATTTTCTCCATCCTGATCCCCCCTCAGGGCGCACTGTCTTTGGCAGCTGCAATGTCTAAGGACTTACTGGATGTGGCTGGCAACATTCTTTGTTTAATGCAGTGGTTGGTGACATTCTTTTTCCACAGTGCCTTTTAAAACATCTGAAATGCAGAAATATTTAGTAGGAGATTGATACCTTGGATTACATAAAACTTTTTAAGCTTTTTTTTTTTTTAAACTTTGCCTGCACGGAGTCAGTAGTTGAGGCGCACTAGCTCTGGAGCATGTAGGCTCAGTAGTTGGCATGTGGGCTCTCTAGTTGGTGGTGCATGGGCTTAGTTGCCCTGCTTGTGGCATGTGGATCTCAGATCCCCCACCAAGAGTGAAACCCACGTCCCCTACATTGGAAAGAGGATTCTTAACTACTGGACCACCTAGGGAAGTCTGAAAACATTTTATACTTTTGAATTTCCCAAAACATCATAAAAAATATAAACATAACTGACTGCTTTGAAGAATATTTCCAATGTATGTGGCAGATTAAGAGTTAAATTCTCTACTACACAACAAATATATGAAAGAGATCAGCTCACTGATAATTAAAGGTGCAGATTAAAATAAGGAATACCATTAGTTTGGCCATCAAACTGACAAGCAGCAACAAAAAGGTGAAGGTCCAAGAATGTTGGCACTTGCCTGCACTGCTGGTAGATGTATACTTTGCAGCAGCCTTACTGGAAGGTAGTGTGGCCAAGGTCAAGAGCTATTCCTTAAGAATTTATCCTAAGGATTTTAAAAAATAAATATCTGCAGATATATAGCTCCAGTGATAATTGTTACATTGCAGAGTTCTTTATTTTTTTTTATTAAGGTATAATCTACATCTAACATATATTAGTTTCAAGTGTACAACATAGTGATTTAATTTTTGTATGTATTTTGAAATCACCACAGTAAGTCTAGTTAACATCTGTTACCATACACAGTTACAAAAATTTTTTTTCTTGTGATGGGAACTTTTAAGATTTACTCTGTTGGCAACTTTCAAATATGCAGTACCTTATCTCAGGAGTTAATTATTTGATAACTGGAAGTTTGTACTTTTTGACCCACTTCACCCAATTCTCCCACCCCACCCCATCTGTAGCCACCAGTCTATTCTCTGTATCTATGAGTGTTTTACACAGTGTTCTTTCAGTTCAGTTTCTCAGTCATGTCTGACTCTTTGCGACCCCATGGACTACAGCACCCCAGGCCTCCCTGTCCATCACCAACTCCCAGAGTTTACCCAAATTCATGTCCACTGAGTTGGTGATGCCATCCAGCCATCTCATCCTTTGTCTTCCCCTTCTCCTCCTGCCTTCAGTCTTTCCCAGCATCACGGTCTTTTCAAATGAGTCAGTTCTTCACATCNCACCTCCTCAAAAAAAGAATTTTAACAGAGCTTCAGTGAACTGTAAATACTCAAACAGCCATATATGTACATACACTTTATATGTGTGTGTGTGTGTATATATATATATATATATCCATGCATGTGTTAATTATTCATTTATGTTCGACTCTTTGTGACCCATGGACTATAGTCCACCAGGATCCTCTGTCCTGAGATTCTCCAGGAAAGAATATTAGAGTGGGTTATCGTTTCTTTCTACAAGGTATCTTCCCCACCCAGGGGCAGATCCTTTACCATCTGAGCCACCATGGAATGTCATATATGCTCCAAATTCAGGGATCGAATCCATGTCTCCTATATTGCAAGTGGATTCCTTACTGCTAGTGCCATCTGGGAAGCCCCAAATCAAGCCATATCATGTCATAATCAAATCTCCCCATATTAGGGATAAATGGAAAGTCCTAAGAGCAGCTAGAGAATAAAAGAAGTCCTGTATTCAGGAACAAATGCAAAAAAGCAGTGTATTTCTAATCAGAAACAATGAAAGTAAGAAAACAGAGGTACAATATCTGTAAAATACTGAAAGAAAAATAATCAGACTTGAATTCTACACCCAGCAATAAAAGCCTTCAAAAATGACAAAATAAAAAAAAATCCACTCATAAATACATTTCTAGCAAACAAAAATTAAGCACACATGAAGAATATTAAATATTTTACTGTGACACAATGCTATATGTATTGACTTATCTAAAGAGGCTGTGATTTTCCAAGATTATGTTCCAAAGAAGTTCAGTTTTGATTGACTTTATAAAAGTATATATTCAGTTCAGTTCAGTCGCTCAGTCATGTCCGACTCATTGTGACCCCATGAATCGCAGCACGCCAGGACTCCCTATCCATCACCATCTCCCGGAGTTCACTCAGACTCTTCTTTTCACAGCTATTTGTAAGGCCTCCCCAGACAGCCATTTTGCTTTTTTGCATTTCTTTTCCAGGCAGATGGTCTTGATCCCTGTCTCCTGTGCAATATCATGAACCTCATTCCATAGTTCATCAGGCACACTATCTATCAGATCTAGGCCCTTAAATTGATTTCTCCCTTCCACAGTATAATCAAGGGATTTGATTTAGGTCATACCTGAATGGTCTAGTGGTTTTCCCTGCTTTCTTCAATCTCAGTCTGAATTTGGTAATAAGGAGTTCATGTTCTGACCCACAGTCAGCTCCTGGTCTTGTTTTTGTTGACTGTATAGAACTTCTCCATTTTTGGCTGCAAAGAATACAATAAATCTGATTTTGGTGTTGACCATCTGGTGATGTCCATGTGTGGAGTCTTCTTTTGTGTTGTTGGAAGAGGGTGTTTGCTATGACCAGTGCATTTTCTTGGCAAAACTCTATTAGTCTTTGCCCTGCTTCATTCCGCATTCCAAGGCCAAATTTGCCTGTTACTCCAGGTGTTTCTTGACTTCCTACTTTAGCATTCCAGTCCCCTATAATGAAAAGGACATCTTTTTTGCGTGTTAGTTCTAAAAGGTCTTGTAGGTCTTCATAAAACTGTTCAACTTCAGCTTCTTCAGCATTACTGGTTGGGGCATAGACTTGGATAACTGTGATATTGAATGGTTTGCCTTGGAGATGAACAGAGATCATTCTGTCGTTTTTGAGATTGCTTTTCTTGACTTCCTACTTTAGCATTCCAGTCCCCTATAATGAAAAGGACATCTTTTTTGCGTGTTAGTTCTAAAAGGTCTTGTAGGTCTTCATAAAACTGTTCAACTTCAGCTTCTTCAGCATTACTGGTTGGGGCATAGACTTGGATAATGGTGATATTGAATGGTTTGCCTTGGAGATGAACAGAGATCATTCTGTCGTTTTTGAGATTGCATCCAAGTACTGCATTTCAGACTCTTTTGTTGACCATGATGAGTACTCCATTTCTTCTGAGGGATTCTTTCCCACTGTAGTAGATATAATGGTCATCTGTGTTAAATTCACCCATTCCAGTCCATTTTACTTCGCTGATTCCTAGAATGTCGACATTCACACTTGCCATCTCTTGTTTGACCACTACCAATTTGCCTTGATTCATGGATCTGACATTCCAGTTTCCTATGCAATATTGCTCTTTACGGCATTGGATTTTGCTTCTATCACCAGTCACATCCACAACTGGGTATTGTTTTTGCTTTGGCTCCATTCCTTCATTCTTTCTGGAAAGCATTCTTCAGTGATCAATGCACAGAAATAGAGGAAAACAAAAGAATGAGAAAGACTAGAGATCTCTTCAAGAAAATTAGAGATACCAAGGGAACATTTCATGCAAAGATGGGCTCNTAGGCCAAAGAACTAAATAGACATTTCTTCAAAGAAGACATACAGATGGCTACCAAGCACATGAAAAGATGCTCAACATCACTCATTATCAGAGAAATGCAAATCAAAACCACAATGAGGTACCATTTCACGCCAGTCAGAATGGCTGCGATTCAAAAGTCTACAAGCAATAAATGCTGGGGAGGGTGTGGAGAAAAGGGAACCCTCTTACACTGTTGGTGGGAATGCAAACTAATACAGCCACTGTGGAGAACAGTGTGGAGATTGCTTAAAAAACTGAAAATAGTTGCTTTAGGTATAGGTTAGGTTGTTTATTTGAGACTGTTCTTGTTTCTTGAGTTAGGATCTTTTTGCTATAAACTTTCCTCTTAGAACTTCTTGTGCTGCCTCCCATAGTTTTTTTGTCATTGTGTTTTCATTGTCATTTATTTCTGGGTACTTTTTATTTCCTCTTTGATTCCTTCTCTAATCATATTGCTTAGTAGCATATTATTTACCATTTTCCCTATAATTTCCAATCTCTAGGTATTGTGGTTGGAAAAGATGCTTGATATCATTGCAGTTTTCTTAAATTTACTGAGGCTTGAATTGTGACCCAAGATATGATCTGTCCTGGAAATGTTCCATGTGCACTTGAAAAGAAGATGTATTCTGCTGCTTTTGGATGCAATGTCCTATGAATATTGATTAAGCCTATCTGGTCTAATGTGTCACTTAAGGCTCATGTTTCCTTATTAACTTTTATCTAAATGATCTGTCCATTGATGTAAGTGGAGTGTTGAAGGCCCTCACTATTACTGTGTCACTGTTGATTTTCACTTTTATGACTGTAAGCATTTGCATTATGTATTGAAGTACTTCTATATTAGATACATAAATATTTATAATTATTATTTCTTGGATTGATCCCTTGATCACTATGTAGTGCCCTTCTTTGTCTCTTGTTACAGTCTTTATTTGAAAGTCTATTTTTTCTGATATGAGTATTGTTACTCCAGCTTTCTTTTGATTTCCATTTGCATGAAATGTCTTTTTCCATCCCCTTACTTCCAATCTATATGTATCCCCATGTGTGAAATGGGTCTTTTGTAGATAGCATATGTTAGATGGTTAGAATAGGAAAAAGGAGTCCAAAATGGCAGTAGCTAAAAGACAAAGGAAAAAACCTGCAAAAAAATTAAAGAAAATCCACAGACCAGAGTGAGATCTTCAGGTTAAACAAACACACCCCCTTCTTGTCTAGCCCAGTTTGCATAGGGTAGGCTCATGGCGGGAGGAGACAAACATATAAAGGAGGAAGCCAAGAGAGATTGAGGCCTCTCCTTTGGGGCTGGCCCACCCTCACACCATAAGGATGTACTTTACTTTGCTTGGCAAATAAGACTCTGAGCTGTAACTGAGCTGTAACACTGGCCCACAATTTCAAATCTTTGCTGCAATGAGACAGAACCGAGGAAACTGCACACTCCCCCATGTCTGGCACCATGTCTCAGATTTAAGCTGTATGACATAACCTTGGAGAAGGCAATGGCACCCTACTCCAGTACTCTTGCCTGGAAAATCCCATGGATGGAGGAACCTGGNCTGCAATGAGACAGAACCGAGGAAACTGCACACTCCCCCATGTCTGGCACCATGTCTCAGATTTAAGCTGTATGACATAACCTTGGAGAAGGCAATGGCACCCTACTCCAGTACTCTTGCCTGGAAAATCCCATGGATGGAGGAACCTGGTGGCCTGCAGTCCATGGGGTCGCTAAGAGTCAGATGCGACTGAGGGACTTCATTTTAACTTTTCACTTCCATGTATTGGAGGAAACGGTAACCCACTCGTGTTCTTGCCTGGAGAATTCCAGGGACAGGGAAGTCTGGTGGGCTGCCATCTACGGGGTCACATAGAGTCGGACAAGACTGAAGTGACTTAGCAGCAGCAGCAGCAGCAGCAGACATAACCTCAGATCAGCCCCAGCGAGGCAGAGACCAAGCACAGCAGCAGCCAAACTTGGCAAAAGCTCACATCGTGGAGCTGAATGTGAAGGAAACACAGCACAATGGAAGTGACAAGAAGCCTAGTGTGCTGGAAACTGGGACAGCAAAAACAAATTTGGCACAAAGCTCATAAGGTTCAGTCTCATATTGCAGAAGACCTCCAGTTAAGGTAGGAGGTCTTTTCCCCTATGGCTGGAAGGACATATGGCTAACCAAATCTTAATTCCTTTAGCAGTCTCTCCTTTCTTGACTCCTCAACCCCCTGTGAACAGGTGAATGACCATGGGTACATGAGGGACTCTGGCAGGGGCTACTCCAGGGTGTCCCAAAGGCTCCACTTTCTGCTGCACCCTAGTAGTTACTGCCGAAGCAGGTGAGGATTCTTCTGTCCTTGATCTCCCTTGTGCCAAGGATCAGACCAATGAAAATTGTGGACACAGGTCAGACATTTAGCAGTTTTTCTGGCAGGATATGAAGAGGGGATTCTTTGGCGTGTTCTTCCCACTGCTTTTTCCTCCCATCCTTCAGCTCCTCTCTCCATCTATGCCACTGTTCAATTTACAGATCATCATCTTTTCATTTCTGAAAGTTGTGCTTAAAAACCTTTACCTAATATTGGGACTCAAACCCATGTGGCAGGGACTCTGTGCTATGCTTAGTCACTCAGTTGTGTCTGACTGGGACTTGAGCCCATTGCAAAAAAATTCAGTGAGATACACAGCAATAGGCAAGAGGTAGATTTGTTTGGATTCAGAGAGAAGCACACTCCAAGAGTGTGGGCCATCACAGTGGACAAATGCAGCAGCCATAAAATATAGTGTGGTTTAGTTTTTATGGCCTGGGTAATTTCACATGCTAATGAGTAGGAGGGTCATTCCAACAATTGAGAAACTATCCACTCCTTAGTCTTTTGATAATGCCTTGGAACTGTCATGGCACCTCTGGTTGTGTCACTTAACTTCCAGATTGAGGATCAAGGTTTAGGTGAATTTGACTTGTCTGCCATCTTGGACCCATTTGATTTTAATCCATATATGTTATGCCCTTGGGCTATGTTATTCTTTCAAAAAATGTGCCCTGCCCCTGTCTGTCATGTTTCATGGTCTTTTTGTGAGCTGCATCCAGGCCCACAATGTTGCTTCTACAATCTTCTGGCTGGACAAGCAGAAAAAGTTGGCCCTTCGGACAGAAATACTGTATAATATCCAATTCCTCTAGATATTCAGGCCTTAATCTTCCATGTTTCCTACAAAATTTGTGTCAACAACACGTCTCAGTGAACCAGCAAGAGTGGGTGACAGGCAGAGAATGCCTGCTAGAAGGCCATCTGTTGGTGGCATCCCTTCAAGGGCAACTAGGTTCCCAGGGACAATGTTTGCCACTTTAGGAGTTAATCTGTTGCCTCTTTCATTTTATCTTTAAGCCACTTACTAACTCCTACAACCTGGACCCTGTCCTCTCTGTAGGGAACATTGCTCCATCTAGCCCACTATAGATAATCTATTCCTTTGTCATTATTTCTTTTATTACCTAGAGTGGGTCTATGACAATAAAATATTTACCATTGGAGACAAACTAAGCTGCTCTTAAAGAGGACTCAGTGCAGTTCAGTCACTCAGTCGTGTTCAACTCTTTGTAGGGATTGGGGGCAGGAGGAGAAGGGGATGACAGAGGATGAGATGGGTGGATGGCATCACCGACTCGATGCACATGAGTTTGGATGAACTCCAGGAGTTGATGATGGACAGGGAGGCCTGGTGTGCTGTGATTCATGGTTTCAAAAAGAGTTGGACACAACTGACTGACTGAAATGAACTGAACTGAACTGAACAGGTTTGTTAATGTTTCACATTGAGGGAGAATAAGGCAGAAATGAAAGAAGAAATTGAATACTGATCTGAAGAATAGGTCAAGAGAAACTGCTACAAAGCAGAAAACCTAAACTAAAATGATGAAAATAACAAGACAATATATATGGAAGAAAGAGTGAATTAAAATAAGCCTTATTTAAAGAAGAAACAAAATTCACAAAGTAACAAATGTAAGGACATAATTAAAATACTTTAATAGATTAAAATGTAAACTTTAATATATGTTTATATAAATATATGTCAAATATAAATTTGACAACACAGATTCAAAGTATACCACATTTAAGCAAAGTAAATAAAAACAGACATAAATCAAATGAGTGAAATTTTCAATTAGGGGAATTACATATTGAACTATTTAGGTAAACATCCTTCAAACATCAAGCACCCAACTATGCAAAAACACAAGAGTTAATTGGTGGAAAGAAAAAATAAAAGGAGATAAAATACCAGCTACAGTTTTAAAAAAGTCAAGCAGAACTCACTAATCTCCTTTACAATGGTAAATGAAAGATAACAATGTGATTTTGTGAACTTTAAAATGCAATCATAAACAAGAATTGTCATATGATTTAGTTTGTTGAATATATATAGAAACCACTTCCAAACATGCATGATCACAACAAACAAGAAAAGAAAAATAAACACAGTGTTTTTCTATCTTTACAGGTTAGAGACTCAAATGATATTGTCAAAAGTATTCCAGGAAAAAAGTTTAAAAATAGGTTTTTCAAAATCTACAAAAAATATTGTTCAGATTTATTTTGCGGTACCCATTGGAATTTGTGAAGAGATGGAGAGCAGGGCATTCAGTAAGTATATCTGGTGTCTGGAAGGAGAGAGATTACTGGTGTCACAGCTAATGACTGTCATTCAAACTATAAGAATGAATGAGTTTCAGCAGGGAGAACTTTTCATTATAGGTTCCTGATTGGTGGGTCTTGGTATTTGTGCTTGAGAAGGGTTTCCAGGTAGCTCTGAAATATTTTTAGCATTGTTACTCAGAGGACCTGGACCAGCTCAACATCTGGAGAGTTAGGAAGCTGTTTGTGCTGACACTTTGACCCCACTCCCAGAAACAGAACACTAACATTTAGATACTAGGCACTTCACCAGACAGAAGCAAGTGAAACAGAACAAAAAAGTTTTATGCACGGGGCTCAGAAAAAGAGATTGCTCCGTTTCTTAAAATGTCAAATAATTTTGGATTACCAAGGGATTGTTAACTGTGCTTTTTCAGATATAAACCCAGAAATCACTTTTAAGTGCTTTAAATTGGTGGGAAAATATGATATCAGCTTTTCTCTTAGACAGTTTGATACAAATGAAAAAATAAAATGCAGTGATAGTGGCTCAGTGTCAAGAGAAGGGGAGTGAGTGAGAGCACACTTACACTTGAAGAAAGAGAAAGTGAAGAGCACCTGGTTTACAACAGAAAGAAGAAAAGCTTATGGATGGAGCAAGATTCCTGGAAAGAATGCAGATATGAGATTACCTAAAAGAGGAAAAAACAATGTGATTATGGGATTTTCCTTTATAAAGAAAGAAGCAATGCCATCTGCTTCCAGTGAGAAGGAAACATTTAGTATAAGGGATCTCAGGAAGAACAGTTGAAACTGGAAATAGTAATCTCAAGAAAAGAATTGCCTATTAAAGACTCATTACCTTGTCAAAGAGCTGACTTTGAAATTATGAATTTGTGATGGCATAAAATATACTGTGAACACTAGGAATGTCAACAGCATTTATCTATTTCATCTGAAATTAAATGTTGCTATGAAAATCTTAAGTTGTATTACATTGAACAAGCCTTTTCTCCCTCCTTCATATTTACTTTATTTTTAATGCAAGAATGAGGAATTTTGTCAAATATATTTAAAAATCTATTGAAATAATCATGATGTTTTCCTTTAACTTACGTTTGTTCATCTTATAAACATGATTCCTAAATCTAAAGCATCTATGCTTTCTAAGTATAAGCTTCACTTACATTTAAATTGGAAAGAGGGAAAGGAGGAGTAACAAGAGGGGGGAAAAAAAGACTGAAAGAGAAATGTTATGTTAAATGTTGTGTGTGCCTCGTTTCATCAGATCTTCACTGCATGTATTGTCACTATTTCTGTATTCAAATTAGGCCCTTATGACCATCAAATGATAGAAATGAAGATCATTTCGAGTTGTTGGCTATGTTTGTGAGTAATTTAATTCCTGTTTTATGTATTACACAGCTATGCTGTATACTTCATATTGAAGATTTGGCATAATGTGAAAAATTTCAAATTCTTTAGCAGTTCTCAGTCAAAGAGCAGCCAGTTTCAGCCAAATCATACGGTGGTTGGTGGTTTAGTCACTAAGTTGTGTCTGACCCTTGTGACCTCATGGGCTGTAGTCCAACAGGCTCCCCTGTCCCTGGGATTTTACAGGCAAGAATACTGAAGTGGGTTGCCTCTTCCTTCTCCATGGGATCTTCCCAACCCAGGGCTCAAAATCACATCATTTACACCTCCTGCATCGACAGGCAGGTTTTATGTTTGTTTGTTTGTATCTTTTTTAACAATAGCACTACCCAGGAAACCTGCCAAAACATGTGTCCCAATGTAATTTCCCCCTCACTGAAACATATATATAAGCCACAATGTCAGAATATTATTTTAACACATTTTATATTTTTATTTGTTTACATAGCTTGTTTTCTTAAGACTGCATTCAGTTTAGTTCAGTCGCTCAGTCATGTCCTACTCTTTGCAACCCCATGGACTGCAGCACGCAATCTTCCCTATCCATCACCAACACCTGAAGCTTACTCAGACTCATGTCCATTGAGTCAGTGATGCCATCCAAACATCTCATCCTATGTCGACTCCTTCTCCTGCCTTCAATCTTTCCCAGCATCAGGGTTTTTACAAATGAGTCAATTCTTCATATCAGGTAGCCAAAAGTATTGGAGTTTCAGCTTCAACATCAGTCCTTCCAATAAATATTAGGAATGATTTCTTTAGGATGGACCAGTTGGATCTCTTTGCAGTCCAAAGGACTCAAGAATCTTCTCCAACACCACAGTTCAAAAGCATCAATTCTTTGGCACTCAGCTTTCTTTATAGTCCAGTTCTCACATCTATACATGCCTACTGGCAAAACCATAGCTTTGACTAAACAGACTTTTTTGGCAAAGTGCTGTCTCTGTCTTTTAATATACTGTCTAGGTTGGTTATAACTTTTCTTCCAAGGAGCAAGCATCATTTAGTTTCATGGCTACGGTCACCATCTGCAGTGATTTTAGAGCCCACTGAAAATAAACTCTGTAACTGTTTCCATTGTTTCCCCATCTATTTGCCATGAAGTGATGGGACTGGATGCCATGATCTTAGTTTTCTGAATGTCGAGCTTTAAGCCAGCTTTTTCAGTCTCCTCTTTCAATTTCATCAAGAGGCTCTCTAATTCTTCTCTGGTTTCTGCCATAAGCATGGTGGGCAGTTATTCCTATTTCTCCAAGCAATCTTGATTCCATCTTGTGCTTTCCATAGCCCAGTGCTTCACATGATATACTCTGCATATAAGTTAAATAAACAGAGTGACAATATACAATCTTGAGGTACTCCTTTCCCAATTTGGAACCAGTCTGTTTTTCCATGATCAGTTATAACTGTTGCTTCTTGACCTGCATACAGATTTCTTAGGAGGCAGGTAAGGTGATCTGTATTCCCATCTCTTGAAGAATTTTCCACAGTTTATTGTGATCCACACAGTCAAAGGCTTTGGCATAGTCAATAAGGCAGAAGTAGATGTTATTCTGGAACTCTCTCACTTTTATTGATGATTCAACAGATGTTGGCATTTTGATCTCTGGTTCCTCTGCCTTTTCTAAATCCAGCTTGAACATCTGGAACTCATGGTTCACATACTGTTGAAGCCTGGTTTGGAGAATTTTGAGAATTACTTTGCTAGTATGTGAGATGAGTGCAATTGTGTGGCAGTTTGAGTATTCTTTGGTATTGCCTTTCTTTGGGATTGGAATGAAAACTGATCTTTTCCAGTCCTGTGACCACTGCTGAGTTTTCCAAATTTACTGGCATATTGAGTGCAGCACTTTCACAGCATCATCTTTCAGAATTTGAAATCTGTCTCTTATACACATCTAGATGTGTATAAGAGACAGCTCATTACCNTGTGGTGCTGGAGAAGACTCTTGAGAGTCCCTTGGACTGCAAGGAGAACCAACCAGTCCATTTTGAGAGAGATCAATCCTGGGATTTCTTTGGAAGGAATGATGCTCAAGCTGAAACTCCAGTACTTTGGACACCTCATGAGGAGATTTTACTCATTGGAAAAGACTCTGATGCTGGGAGGGATTGGGGGCAGGTGGAGAAGGGGACGACAGAGGATGAGATGGCTGGATGGCATCATGGACTCGATGGAGTTGGGTCTGAGTGAACTCCGGGAGGTGGTGATGGACAGGGAGGCCTGGCGTGCTGCTATTCATGGGGTCGCAAAGAGTCGGACATGACTGAACAACTGAACTCAACTGAGTGGAGGAAATCAGTTATTTACATTCCCTCAGAGCAATAAGAGGATAAGGCTTATGGCTATTTTGCCAGGTTCCTAGTCTCAGGGCATAGGCTTGGATTGTTTTGCATCATGGTATCTATTCCCATCTGCAACGAGTTAAGAATCCAGCCCCTTAATCCTACCCAGCACTAGTCAAGCTGGAGAACTTTGGGAAGCCCATCTCTAGCCTGGGTTCCCAGAAGGTTGACCTGCTTCAACCTACCTGGGGATATGATCCCCAAGAGGTTGACCTGCCTCAACCTGCCCAGAGACCCAATTCTTGGGAGGCCAACCTACCTTGACCTGCCTCGGGATTCCATCTCCAGGAGGCTGTCACTCCTCAACCTATCTAGGGATCTACACCCTGACCTGGGGACCCCTGGCTCTCAGTTTGCAACAGTACTGGGTAGGATAAGTATCAGAAAGACTCACCCCTAAGGAAGCCCACCCATGGAAATAGGAGGAAGACTATCAGTTGTGGGACTGTGCCCAGTCTCAGCAATAACTCAGGAGTCCAACAAGAACCCCATTACCTTTCCAGAAAGTCTAACAGAGGCCCTTCAAAAGTTTAAGAATCTGAATTTATGGGGAACAGTTAATTTTAAAGGACAAATTCCTGTCCCAGTGTGCATCAGACAGCAGGATAATCTTACAACAGCTACAGCAGCAGAACCCTGCTGTCTCTTTAGATGAGATGGCCCAGGCAGCCACCAATACCTTTTGTAACAGAGAACATGAGAGGGAGGCCAAGGCCCAGAAAAGGGAGAAAGAGAAAAGGGCAAGGCATGCCAGATGCTGGCCGCCCTCAAGGGAAGCCCTATGGCAGACCCTGAGTCCTTGAAGGACAAGGCACAAGGCAAATGCCTATCTGTAGAAAGGCAGGACAGTGAGCCAAAGAGTATTCAAACCATGGCAAATGTCCTAAAGTGGCTGACTACAAATGCGATCAGTTGTAACACTTAGTGGCACTATGCCACAGGAAAGATGAGCCTCAAGGTCAAGCACCAAACATTCCCTCATGATGGTTCAACAAGAATGAAGCAGCCTGATCCAGCCAGTCTGCCTGTCACAGACAACAATCAAGGGGCTAGAACCAAGGGTGCAACTGGATGTGGCAGATCAGTTCAGTTCAGTTCAGTCGCTCTGTCATGTCAGAATCTTTGCGACCCCATGGACTGCAGCACGCCAGGCCTCCTTCTCCATCAACAACTTCCGGAGTTTACTCAAATTCATGTTCATTGAGTCAGTGATGCCATCCAACCAACTCATCCTCTGCTGTCCCCTTCTCCTCCCACCTTCAATCCTTCCTAGCATCAGGGTCTTATCAAATGAGTCAGCTCTTCGCATCAGGTGGCCAAAGTATTGGAGTTTTAGCTTCAAAATTAGTCCTTCCAATGAATATTCAAGACTGATTTCCTTTAGGATGGACTGGTTGGATCTCCTTGCAGTCCAAGGGAGTCTCAAGAGTCTTCTCCAACACCATAGTTCAAAAGCATTGATTCTTCAGCACTCAGCTTTCTTTATGGTCTAACTCTCACATCCATACACAGCTACTGGAAAAACCAAAGCCTTGACTAGACGGACTTTTGTTGGCAAAGTAATGTCTCTGCTTTTTAATATGCTATGTTGGTCATAATTTTTCTTCCAAGGAGTAAGTATCTTTTAATTTCATGGCTGCAGTCACCATCTGCAGTGCTTTTGGAGCCCCCAAAAATAGTCTCCCACTGTTTCCACTGTTTCTCCATCTATTTGCCATAAAGTGATGGGACCAGATGCAATGAACTTCATTTTCTGAATATTGAGTGTTAAGTCAATATTTTCATCTCTCTCTTTTTTTTTTTTTCACTTTCATCAAGGAGGCTCTTTAGTTCTTCTTCCCTTTCTGCCATAAGGGTGAAGTCATCTGCATATCTGAGGTTATTGATATTTATCCTGGCAATCTTGATTCCAGCTTGTGTTTCTTCCAGTCCAGCATTTCTCATGATGTACTCTGCATATAAGTTAAATAAGCAGGGTGACAATATACAGCTTTGTCATTCTCCTTTCCCTATTTGGAACCACTTTGTTGTTCCATGTCCAGTTCTAACTGCTGCTTCCTGACCTGCATACAGGTTTCTCAAGAGGCAGGTCAGGTAGTCTGGTTATCCCCATCTCTTTCAGAATTTTCCACAGTTTATTGTGATCCACACAGACCAAGGCTTTCGTATAGTCAATAAAGCAGAAATAGATTTTTTTTTTTTCTGGAACTCTCACTTTTTCAAAGATCCAACAGATTTTGGCAATTTGATCTCCAGTTCCTCTGCCTTTTCTAAATCCAGCTTGAACATCTGGAAGTTCGTGGTTCATGTACTGCTGAAGCCTGGATTGGAGAATTTTGAGCATTACTTTACTAGAGTGTGAGATGAGTGCATTTGTGTGGTAGTTTGAGCATTCTTTTGCATTGCCTTTCTTTGGGATTGGTGAAAACTGACCTTTTCCAATCCTGTGGCCACTGTTGAGTTTTCCAAATTTGCTGGCATATTGACTGTAGCACTTTTAGAGCATCATCTTTCAGGATTTGAAATAGCTCAATTGGAATTCCATCACCTCCACTAGCTTTGCTCGTGGTGATGCTCCCTAAGGCCCATTTGACTTTGCATTCCAGTATGTCTGGCTCTAGGTGAGTGATCACACCGTCATGGTTACCTGGGTCATGAAAATCTGTTTTGTACAGTTCTTCTGTGTATTCTTGGAGAAGGAACTGGCAATCCACTCCAGTATTCTTGCCTGGAGAATCCCATGGACGGAGAAGCCTCGTAGGTTACAGTCCACAGGGTCGCAAAGAGTCGGACACAACTGAGCGACTTCACCTTCACCTCACCTCTGTGTATTCTTGCCACCTCTTCTTAATATATTCTGCTTTTGTTAGGTCCATACTATTTTTGTTCTTTATTGTGCCCTCTTTTGCATGAAAAGTTCCCTTGGTATCTCTAATTTTCTTGAAGAGATCTCTAGTCTTTCCTACTCCATTGTTTTCCTCTATTTATTTTCACTGATCATGGAGTCAGGTTTTCTTATCTCTCCTTCTGTTCTTTGGAAATGTGCATTCAAATGGGTATATCTTTCCTTTACTCCTTTGCCTTAGCTCCTCTTCCTTTCTCCACTGTTTGTAAGTTTGTAAGGTGTGTTTACAGTTTGTAAGGCCTCTTTGACAACTGTTTTGCTTTTTTGCATTCCATTTTCTTTGGGATGTTCTTTATCACTGCCTCCTGTGCAAGGTCATAAACCTCCATCCATACTTCTTCACTCTGTCAGATCTAATCCCTTGAATCTATTTGTCACTTAAACAGTATAATCAAAAGGAATTTGATTTAGATCATATGTGAATGGTCTAATGGTTTTCCCTACTTTCTTCAATTTAATTTTGAATTTTGCAATAAGAAGTTCATGATATCAGCCACAGTCAACTCCTAGTCCTTTTTTTTTTTTTTTCTTTCTGACTTTATAGAGCTTCTCCATCTTTGGCTGCAAAGAATATAATCAATCTGATTTGGTTATTCACCATTTGGTTTTGTCCATATGTAGAGTCTTCTCTTGTGTTGTTGGAAGAGGGTATTTGTTATGATCAGTGCATTCTCTTGGCAAAACTCTGTTAGCCTTTGACCTGCTTTGTTTTTTACTCCTAGGGCAAATTTGCCTGTTTCTCTAGGTATCTCTTGATTTCTCACTTTTGCATTCCACCTCCCTATAATGAAAAGGACATCTCTTTGGGGTGTTCATTCTAGAAAGTCTTGTAGGTTTCCATAGACCCATTCCACTTCTGCTTTTTCAAAATTACTGGTTGAGGAATAGACTTGGATTACTGTGACATTGAGTGGTTTGCCTTGGAAATGAACAGAGATTCTTCTGTCAATTTTGAGACTGCATCCAAGTACTGCATTTCAGACTCTTTTGTTGACTATGATGGCTACTCCATTTCTTCTAAGGGATTCTTGCCCACAGCAGTAGATATAATGGTCCTCTGAGTTAAATTCCCCATTCCAGTCCATTTTAGTTTGCTGACTCCTAAAATGTCGACATTCATTCTTGCCATTTCCTGTTTGACCATTTCCAATTTGCCTTGATTCATGGACCTAATATTCCAGGTTCTTATGCAATATTGCTCTTTACAGAGCAATGGTGGGTAGTTATGATGGATGAATCATAGTGAAAAGTTCTGACAAAACGTGGTCTACTGGAGAAGGGAATGCCGAATCACTTCAGTATTCTTGTCTTGAGAACCCCATGAGCAGTATGAAAAGGCAAAAAGATAGGACACTGAGAGATGAACTCCCCAGGTCGGTAGGTGTCCAATATGCTAATGGAGATCAGTGGAGAAATAACTCCTGAAAACTGAAGACATGGAGCCAAAGCAAAAACAATACCCAGTTGTGGATGTGACTGGTGATGGAAGTAAAGTCCGAAGCTGTAAAGAGCACTATTATTATTATAAATTTAGCTATTGTTATTACTGCAACTGTCTCTATAAAATGTGAAGTGCATTCATTTAAAGACCCTAATAGATCTTCCTACATCCATAATTCTCTGTGGGAAAATAAAACAATAAATACCTATAGATATTAAAGAGAAAATTATCCTTGTATTTTTTAAAAACTCTGGTGAATACATTAATAAGAATATTCTCAACCCAAGTGAGTGAAGTCAAATCCAAAACACTTACATATACTAGTGCATATATTTAGGCATTATACACCTAAGCTCTATCATATTTAATGAAAACAATCTTAAAATGTGTTTGCTTCTTAACATGTAAATTTTGTAAACTTCAAATAGTAATAATAATGAGACATTTCTAGCACAAAAGTATCATTCTTAAAATAATTATTGAATTACAGAAAGAAACCTTAGTCTATGAGGGAAAAAAAAGAAAAAAAAAAAAACATTATTGCATCCAGAGTTGTTGAGGTATTTGGTACAGACACAGAGTCATTCTGACATATATCCTAGAATATATTAAGATTCAGTTTTCGTTGTAATCAAATCAACTGACAAGAGCTCACAAGATACCTCCTTTTTCTTTGCTCTGATAATGTAAAACAATAATCTGTGATAGAAATTGTGTTCTGAGTGCCTAGCTAGTTTGTAAGGCACTTGAATTATGATTTCTCAGTTGTGATGACATTATACACCAAAATATTTTCTGAATCATTTAGGATGTTGGCAAGTATATCAAATATATACATTGTTTGTTATTTTTTAAAAACTGATAATAAGTTTACTTTGGTGTTTTCTAAGTTAACTTCATAATATCTATCATACTTATGGCTTCCCTAGTCACTCAGCTAATAAAGAATCTGCCTACAGTGCAGGAGACCCCAGTTCAATTCCTAGGTTGGGAAGATCTCCTGGAGAAGGGATAGGCTACCCACTCTAATATTCTTGGGCTTCCCTGGTAGCTCAGAGAGTAAAGAATTCACCTGCAATGCGGGAGAGCTGGATTTGATCCCTGGTTTGGGAAGATACCCTGAAGAAGGGAAAAGCTTCCTGTTCTAGTGTTCTGGCCTGGAAAATTCCATGGACAAAGGAGCCTGGCTGGCTATAGTCCATGGGGTTACAAAGTGTTGGACATGACTGAGGGACTTTCACTTTAGGAGTGGCAACAGAAAAACAAACCAAAATGTCGTGTGCCTGGCTGTCTGTTTGAGATATATGTTGTTAGCATAAAACTGCATTAAAAATAAAGTAATTGTGCAATTGATGCAAATGCATTCATATTCACATTGCAAAGCATCATGTTCCCCAGTGTTCCTTTTATACTAAGTCCTATTTCATTATTATTGTAACTGACAGATAATGTTTAAAAAAGGCAGTGCTAGCTTTTTGGAACACATTTTGCATTACTAATCCATTATTTACAGCCCCAGAGAGAGCAAAGGGACTCTTTAAAAGCATACAGAGTTTATCAAAGCTTTATCTCTTGAGGTTGGTAAAAAAGTCAAGCAGAAGACAAGTTTAATGCTATTATAATCCTAAATTATCACACGTTTGTGTTTCTGAGTTGGAAGGATCTTGACTTTTCAGAGAACAGGTTTTTTAGAAGTAAACTAAATGTTACTTTAAAATTTAATTAGGGAGCAATGGTATGTAATAAACAAAATTAAGAATATATACTTACATCTTGCTTTAAAGTATTTTCAGTCTCAAATTTTTTTTAGCCTAATATCTAAAAATTGAATTTTTTTCATATGTATTATATGTGAAAACATATAACATATAAGGTATAATATATTCAGAGAGATTGGTATTTTTCTAAACCTAATCTATGTGTTAATTTTGACTTCTCTAATTTAACATTTATAAATGATGTTTTTATAATTCAATGAATCTTGTAAATAATTTCTGTCCAGAAAAAGACAATGGAAAGACCAGATTTAAAATACTTGGCCATGACTACAGAAATCTCTCTTACAACTGGTAATATCGGGTGGATTATTTATTACAGTAAACAATAATGAAAGTGACAGTGAAAATGTTAGTCACTTAGGCATGTCCAACTCTTTGGGACCCCATAGACCTTATCCCACAAGGCTCCTCTGTCCACAGTGTTCTCCAAGCAAGAATATTCTCTATTGGGATATAGTGCATAACCATTTGATAAGAAACCGATCAACATATTTCTTGAAGGTAAAAATATTATGAACATCAAGGACACTAGAACATTTGTGAAAGTGAAAGTAGCTCTGCTGCTGCTGCTGCTAAGTCACTTCAGTCGTGTCTGACTCTGTGTGACCCCATAGACAGCAGCCCACCAGTCTCCCCCGTCCCTGGGATTCTCCAGGCAAGAACACTGGAGTGGGTTGCCATTTTGTAGCTCAGTCATGTCCAACTCTTTTCAACACCATGGACTTTACAGTCCATGGAATTTTCCAGGCCAAAATACTGAAGTGGATTGCCATTTCCTTCTACAGGGGATTTCCCAACCCAGGGATCAAACCCAGGTCTCCCACATTACAGATGGATTATTTATCAGCTGAGCTACAAGTGAAGCTCCAAAATTAGTTTGTTCCATGTGCTATGAAAGTCACTCAGTTGTGTCCAACTCTTTGTGACCCCATGGACTATATAGTTCATGGAATTCTCCAGGTCAGAATACTGGAGTGGGTAACCTTTCACTTCTCCAGGGAATCCTCTCAAACCAAGGATTGAACCCAGGTCTCCCGCATTGCAGGCTGATTCTTTACCAGCTGAGCCACAAAGGAAGCCCAAGAAAATTTTTAGATTCATAAAAATGAACACTTTCTGAAACATTTATATTAATATCATTTTATCTATTATGTTAAAAAATAAGAAACAAAGAGTTTCTAAACAGTTATATCCACATCTGTGGAGGAGCTGGAAGGCTTTAAGCAAATACTGAAAATGTATTTGCTCCACTCATGATGAAGGTTGGAAGCTGGAACGAGCATAACAAAGGGTTATGAGCGGTTCACTGAGTGCCCAAGGCTGGGGACTGATGACAAAGGGTCATATGCCCAGCCCAGAAGCATTCAGAGGCTTCCTTCTGACCACCTGTTTCTGGGAGCAAGGACTGTTGTTTCATGATAAGACTCCCTTTAGAGTTTCGCCAAAGTTATGTTATGTCTTGGGCGGTGGGAACTGTATTTTATGCTTGAATGCTTTGAAGTTTATCGAGAAAGGCTACGTGCAAGTCTGCTTTATGCTCTGTTCCCTGAGACCATAAAACTATGCAGCTGGATAATAAACTTTGTCAGTCCACTAGAGGCTGTCCGTGAATGTCCTTTTCAGAGCGCGGTTCTCCGAGCCTTATACATATCTCTTTCTATAAATGAAACATCACATCTCTGACTTTTCCAGTATCCTCTGGGAAATTTTAAGACATCTTAAGTATGAAAAATATCCTATTTTTAAAAATAAACATTGATTATAGGAAGGCAGAGTCAAGAATGACCAAAGGAGAGCTATGCGTCTGAATAAGATAGTGTTGTGAGTTCCTGAGAAACAGTATTTAGCAATCTATTTTGTGTTCCTAGTGGTTCAGCAATGAAGAATTTACCTGCAATGCAGGAGGTACAGGAAATGTGGGTTCAATTCCTGGGTTGGAAAGACCCCCTAGAGGAGGAGATGTCAACGCATTTACAGTATTCTTGCCAGGAAAATCCCATGGATAGGGGAACCATGAGGTTACAAAGAGTCAGACATGACTGAGCACTCACTCAGAGAAACAAAACCCATTCCATTACCTGGTACACACAGTTTGTATTTTCCATTAGTCTTTCTCCATTAGTTATTAATTTTTAATGAAAAATTGCATTGCAGATGGATTTTTACCAACTGAGCCCTCAGGGAAGCCCATACAAGCACTGAGTCATCAGTATATCCTACTTCAAACTGAATTCCCTTAATTTAAGAGACTTTATATACTAATTATTGATAGCATAAAGGTGCAGAAAAACACTTCATTGTAGCAACAAGAGAGATCAAGGTTTTTCTGAACTACACACACACTTGGAACACTTGTAGATTCACTTCTACAAATTTGGCCATAATCAAAAATACCATAAGGTCAGATATTAAAGAGCTTTTCTTTCAGTGTAGATGAATATTTTTCCTTTTATTTTTTACTGAAATAGAGTTTATGTACAGTTTTATGTAAGTCACTGCTGCTGCTGCTGCTTCTGCTAAGTCGTTTCAGTCTTGTCCAACTCTGTGCAACCCCATAGACGGCAGCCCAGGAGGCTCCCCCATCCTGGAGTACAAATAGCAAATTATAGTAAAGTTTCTACTCCATTTATAATTATTATAAAATGTTGGCTATTTCCCTTGTGTTGTACAATCTGTACTTACAGTTTACTTTATACATAATAGTTTATAACTCTCAATCCTTTGCCCTTTTCATGTTCCTCCCCACCTCTCTCTCCCCACTGGTGACCACTAATTTATTCTCTATATCTGTGAATCTGCTTTGTGTTTGTTATTTTCACTAGTTTTATTTTTTAGATTCCACATATATTTGCTGTCATACAGTATTCATCATTCCCTGTCTGACTTATGTCACTTAGCATAATATCCTCCAAGTCCATTCATGTTGCAATGACAAAATTTTCATTCATTTTTTATGACTAATATTCCATTGTATGTGTGTATATATATACACATATTCGGTTTTCATTGTGTATAGAGAAGGAAATGGCAACACACTCCAATGTTCTTGCTTGGAGAATCCTGTGGACAGAGGAGCTTGATGGGCTGCTGTCCATGAGGTCGCACAGAGTCAGACTACTGAAGCGACTTAGCATGCATGCATGCATGCATTGGAGAAGGAAATGGCAACCCACTCCAATATTCTTGCCTGGAGAATCCCAGGGACAGGGGAGCCTGGTGGACTGCTGTCTATGGGGTCACACAGATTTGGACATTACCGAAGCAACTTAGCAGCATATATATATATATATATATATATATATATATATATATACTCAATTCTTATTAATATTCCATTGTGTATATATATATTCAATTTTTATCCACTGTTCTGTTGATGGACATTTAAGTTGCCTCCATATATTGGCAATTGTAATTAACACTGTTATGAATACTAAAGATGCATGTATATTTTCAAATTAGTTTTTTCCCTTTTTTCAGATACATACCCAGAAGTAAAACTGTCTGGGTCATATGGTAATTCTGTTTTTAGTTTTGTGAGAAACCTCCATTCTGTTTGCCACAGTGGTTGCACCAGTTTACATTCCCACCAAGAGTGTATGAGATTAAACATCCTTGCCAACATTTGTTATTTGTGTAATTTTGTGTTCTTGCCTAGAGAATCCCAGGGACAGGGGAGCCTGGTGGGCTGCTGTCTCTGGGGTTTCACAGAGTTGGACACGACTGAAGCGACTTAGCAGTAGCAGCAGCAGCAACATTCTGACAGGTGTGAGGTGATATCTCACTGTGGTTTGATCTGCATTTTCCTGATAGTTAGTGATGTTGAGCATCTTTTCTTGCACCTGTTGGCCATCTGCATGTCCTCTTTGGGGAAATGTCTATTCAGGTCTTCTGACTTTTTTTTTTTTAATTGGTTTGTTTCTATGATGTTGAAGTGTATGCTGCTGCTGCTAAGTTGCTTCAGTCATGTCTGACACTGTGCAACACCGTAGATGGCAGCCCTCCCCTGTATGAGCTGTTTATATGTTTTGGATATTAACCCCTTATCTGTCATATCATTTGCAAGTATTTTCTCCCTGTTAGTAGGTTCTCTTTTCTTTTGGTGGATGGTTTCCTTTGGTGTGCAATAGCTTTTTAAGTTTAATTTGTTTCTATTCATTTATTTTTACTTTTGTTTTATTTGCTGTATTATACAGATCCAAAAAAATATTGGTACAATTTTTGTCAAAGAGTATTCTGCCTGTTTCCCTTAGAAGTTTTATGGTTTCTGGTATTACCTTTAGGTCTTTAATCCATTTTGAGTTTACTTTTGTATATGGTGTTAGAGAATGATCTAATTTCATTATTTTACATGTAGCTGTCCAGTTTTCTCAGCACTAATTATTGAAGAGGTTGCTTTTTCCCTATTGAATATGTTTGCTTCCTTTGTTGTAGGTTTATTTCTGGACTCTCTAGTCTATTGACCTATGTGTCTGATTTTGTGCCAGTACTGTACTGTTTTGATTACTGTTACTTTGTATTATAACTGACACTTATTAGCAGATGAGAAAAAAAAAATTCTGTAATAAATCCATTTCTCTGTCATTACTCACTCAAAAGAGAATAGAATCAACTTACAAAAATCACCAAAATCAGGCCACAAAAGCAATTTATCAATCTTTGTCTCCATTGATAGAAAATAATATTTCTGCTTCACGCAAACCAGAAAGAAAACAACACAGAATCAATAGGAAAAATAAACTGCAGGGGCAACAGGTTTAAAATTCTATGAATAATGCTTCTTTCGCTCTGGTATTCAAATAAGGACAAGTTTTGAACAGTCTGTCAAGTATATTTCTCTAACAACATAGTTTACTTGGCTCCACCAAGTGCTCCAATAAGGATATCATGCTGGAACTTCTTATATTGCTAAAGTATAATTTTTAGAAGGTAAAATAATGATTTAAGGATAATATATTATCACATCAAATGTTTTATTTTACTGATCAATGCCTGAAAAAAATAAATGTTACATTGATTCCAAATGACAATAGAGAAGTTATGCATATACAGGCAATTTTTAAAAGGAGATTTTAAGTCAAAAATTCTAGATTAGATACAAAATTGGTTAATGTGTGTCAGCCTTTGAGGTTACTTATTTCACTGGACAGAGTTTCTCTCTCTCTCCAGTTATCTAAAGTCCCCAAGTTGATCTTTGTTCTTACATGGTTCAGACAATAAAATGTTAAGCTCAGATGTCATGAATAAACACTAAATAATCTCTTTTTCTTTATTTCCAAAATTTAAATAATTATTCATCAAACTTAACTTGCCTTGAGTCTTTATTTATTTAAATTTAAATTTTATCTTTTTACTTTATGATACTGTATTGGTTTTGCCATACATTGACATGAATCCACCACAGGTGCACATGAGTTCCCAACCCTGAACCCCCCTTCCACCACCCTCCTCATATCAACTCTCTGGGTCATCCCAATGCACCAGCCCCAAGCATCCTGTATCCTGTATCAAACCTAGACTAGTGATTAGTTTCTTACATGATAGTGTACATGTTTTAATGCCATTCTCCAAAATCATCCCACCCTCTCCCTCTCCCACAGAGTCCAAAAGTCTGTTATTTACATATGTGTCTCTTTTGCTGTCTCGCATATAGGGTTATCATTACCATCTTTCTAAATTCCATATATATGTGTTAGTACACTGTATTGGTGTTTTTCTTTCTGGCTTACTTCACACTGTATAATCAGCTCCAGTTTCATCCACCTCATTAGAACTGATTCAAATGTATTCTTTTTAATGGCTGAGTAATACTCCATAGTGTATATGTACCATGGCTTTCTTATCCATTCGTCTGCTGATGGACATCTAGGTTGCTTCCATGTCCTGGCTATTATAAACAGTGCTGCAATGAACATTGGGGTACACGTATCTCTTTCAATTCTGGTTTCCTCAGTGTGTATGCCCAACAGTAGGATTGCTGGGTCATAAGGCAGTTCTATTTGTAGTTGTTTAAGGAATCTCCACACTGTTCTTCATAGTGGCTGTACTAGTTTGCATTCCCACCAACAGTGTAAGAGGGTTCCCTTTTCTCCACACCCTCTCCAGCCTTTATTGCTTGTGGACTTTTGGATCTATGAACATTGGGGTACATGTGTCTCTTTCTATTCTGGTTTCCTCGGTGTGTATGCCCAGCAATGGGATTGCTGGGTCATAAGGCAGTTCTATTTGCAATTTCTTAAGGAATCTCCACACTGTTCTCCATAGTGGCTGTACTAGTTTGCATTCCCACCAACAGTGTAAGAGGGTTCCCTTTTCTCCACACCCTCTCCAGCATTTATTGCTTGTGGACTTTTGGATTGCAGCCATTCTGACTGGTGTGAAGTGGTACCTCATTGTGGTCTTGATTTGCATTTCTCTGATAATGAGTGACATTGAGCATCTTTTCATGTGTTTGTTAGCCATCCGTATGTCTTCTTTGGAGAAATGTCTATTTAGTTCTTTGGTCCATTTTTTGATTGGGTCACTTATTTTTCTGGAATTGAGCTGCATAAGTTGCTTGTATATTTTTGAGATTAGTTGTTTGTCAGTTGCTTCATTTGCTATTATTTTCTCCCATTCTGAAGGCTGTCTTTTCACCTTGCTTATAGTTTCCTTTGTTGTGCAGAAGCTTTTAATTTTAATTAGATCCCATTTGTTTATTTTTGCTTTTATTTCCAGTATTCTGGGAAGTGAGTCATAGAGGATCCTGCTGTGATTTATGTCAGAGAGTGTTTTGCCTGTGTTCTCCTCTAGGAGTTTTATAATTTCTGGTCTTACATTTAGATCTTTAATCCATTTTGAGTTTATTTTTGTGAATGGTGTTAGAAAGTGTTCTAGTTTCATTCTTTCACAAGTGGTTGACCAGTTTTCCCAGCATCACTTGTTAAAGATATTGTCTTTAATCCATTGTATATTCTTGCCTCCTTTGTCGAAGATAAGGTGTCCATAGGTGCATGGATTTATCTCTGGGCTTTCTATTTTGTTCCATTGATCTATATTTCTGTCTTTGAGGCACTCTGATTTTTAGTAAAACAAATTTTTTATTTTTATACTGATATTAATTTTACTGATCAGCACCCCACCTTTATGACCTGATTGAGCCTTAAGTATTCCCTAAAGGTACTGTCTTCAAATGCAGCCATACTGGGAGCTAGGGCTTCAACATAAATTTTAGGAACACAAACATTCAGTCTGTAACAGGAGGCTAGCTGGCATTCAAATGCAAATGCAGAATTGGAAACTGAGGATAACATTGAGATGATGCATCCAATCCAAAGAATTTATACAAGAGAGACAATAACTGGAATGGGGCTGCAAGTGGAGTTTGGAAGATGGCTAGGAGTTAGGTCCTGGAGAACTTTCCTGGTACTTCAATAGGAAAGTATGGCTGTGCCTTCCACAGGGAAGGAGTGAGTAAGGATGCTTGCCAAGCTAATTTGGACATATACATGGATTCCTCATCTACTCTCCTAATTCACCCTGTTACATCCAGCCAGGCTCATCTCCCTAAAACAGCATTATTTAATCTCATTATATCATTCAAGAACTTAATATTTGGGCAATACCAGAAGAGGAAGATGGCGACCACCTTAGTGGCTGCTGGGGAGCCAGGCCGGCACCATCTTGGGGGCCTGAGGCCATTACCTCCAACTGGGAAAACAGGGAAGTTTCCACAAGGACCACTGTCATGGCCACGCAATTTGGTGAGGGGGTGGTTCTAGGAACTGACTCCAGATCAACCACTGGGGTGTATATCACCTATCGAGTGACTGACAAGCTGACCCCTATTTGTGACCGTGTTTTCTGACCCCTATTCATGACTGTATTTTCTGCTGCCACTCAGGCAGTAGCTGATGGAGTCACTTATCAGCTTGGTTTCCACAGCATTGAGCTGAATGAGCTCTGCTGGTATACATGGCAGCCAGCCTCTTTAAGGAAATGTGTTACTGATACCAAGAAGACCTGATGGCAGAAATCATCATTGCCGGCTGAAACCCCCAGAAGGAGGTCAGGTGTACTCAGTGCCCATGGGGAGTATGATAGTACAACAGTCCTTTGCCACTGGGGGCTCCGGGAGCACCTATATCTTTGGCCATGTCAATGCTACCTAAAAGGAAGGCATGACCAAGGAAGAATGCCTGCAGTTCACTGCCAGTGCTCTCACTTTGGAAATGGAACAGGATGGCTCCAGTGGAGGGGTGATCCACCTGGCAGCCATTGAAGAATCAGGGGTAGAGTGGCAGGTACTTCTTGGAGACCAGAGTTCCAAATTCACCAATGCCACTTTACCACCTCTCTGAATCCTGAGATTCTAAGATATAACAAGAGACACCTCATATTGCTGCAAAATTCAATAAACAGTTTGTCAGTGAGAAAAAAAAAAGACCTTAAAATTCATTCTGTCAGTGAGAAAAGAAAAAAAAAGAACTTAAAATTCAATCAAGAGTATATTGATTCCAGGCCTTCTTTTGGGTGCTATGAAGGGCAAAAAGGTGAATCAGATCATGGTGTGTGCTTTCAAGGGGTGCATAGTCTAATAAAAATATATAAAAGTATCCAAGATAGAAAGTCACACTCCATGAAAAAGGTGCAGTTCAGGTCAGTCGCTCAGTCGTGTCCGACTCTTTGTGACCCCAGGACTGCAGCACGCCAGGCCTCCCTGTCCATCACCAACTCCCAGAGCTTACTCAAACTCATGTCCACTGAGATGGTGATGCCATCCCACAATCTCATCCTTTGTTGTCCCCTTCACCTCCCACCTTCAATCTTCCCCAGCATCAGGGTCTTTTCCAATGAGTCAGTTCTTCGCATCAGGTGGCCAAAGTATTGGAGTTTCAGCTTCAACATCAGTCCTTCCAATGAACACTCAGGACTGATTTCCTTTAGGATAGACTTGTTGGATCTCCTTCCTGTCCAAGGGACTTGCAAGAGTCTTCTCCATCACCACAGTTCAAAAACATCAATTCTTCAGCACTCAGCTTTCTATATAATCCAACTCTCACATCCATACATGACTACTGGAAAAACCATAACTAGACAGACCTTTGTTGGCCAAGTAATGTCTCAGCTCTTAATATGCTGTCTAGATTGGTCATAACTTTTCTTCCAAGAAGCAAGTGTCTTTTATTTTCATGGTTGCAGTCACCATCTGCAGTGATTTGGGAGCTCCCCAAAATAAAGTCTGTCACTGTCTCCAATATTTCCCCATCTATTTTCTATGAAGTGATGGGACTTAGTTTTCTGAATATTGAGTTTTAAGCCAACTTTTTCACTCTCCTTTTTCTCTTTCATCAAGAGGCTCTTTAGTTCTTCGCTTTCTGCCATAAGGGTGGTGTCATCTGCATATCTGAGGTTATTGATAT